>NW_020869734.1:162500-175000 GCF_003789085.1 Penaeus vannamei | reverse complement strand
AAAATGTGTTAGATGTCAAAGGTTTAAGAACATTATAAAATAGTAGGATAGTGAAAAGGGGGAATAGGGGAGCAAGTGAATTAGAGCAGAAATTAGTATAAATGGGAGGGTAGGGCGACTGAGTGAATTACAGTGTATCTGTCACTGGCGAAGGTATAGGAAAAATGTTCAAGGAATAATAGAAATAGCTGTTGAAGAGTAAGAGAAGAATCCGGGGAGAGGGGAGGGTGTTAGATATCAAAGATTAGAGGGTGTCGTAGGAGAGTATGGTAATGAAAAGGGAAAGGAAGAAAGTAAATGAAGTGGAGTAGTAATTTATAAGAGGGAAAGGTTCAGAAGGTAGAGCAAATAGATTAACTGCATTGTATCTGTGACTGGGGAAGGAATAGGGATAATAGGTGATAATGGTAGATATGGTTGTCTTAGTCGTAGGGGATTAGGTATCTGAGGGTTGAAATAAAAGATCAGGAGTAGGTGAAGCAGTAGTGTCTGGGGGTTCAATAGGGATGGTGGGGCCTGGGGAAGGGTATTGTGATAAAAGATTCATGTGTGTATCCAGGAGGGAGTGGGCAGGATAGTAGGGAAGGAAGGGTGTTTTTTTCTTTTTTTTTTGGGGGGGGGGGAGTTGGTTTGGGTGGTATGGGTGGTTGAGAGGATGAGGTATTTTGGGAAGGGGTTGGGGGAATATAAAGGGGTAGAGCAACTGAGTGAATTGCAGTGTATCTGTGACTGGGGAAGGAGTAGGGACACTGATCAAGGAAAACAGAGGAGACTGCTGGAGAAGTAGGAGGAGAAGAATCAAGGGGTTGTGAAAGGGAGACTGGGGAAGGTGTTGAAGCATCAGGAAAGATGTCTGGAGAGGAGGGGTCTGGAGAAGGACACTGATGTGATACAGGGGACTTGTGAGAGTATTCAAGTGGAAGTGACAGAGAGGGTTGGGTATGTTGAGAGGGTGTAGGAAGAATGGGGGTGGAAGGAACTTGGGAAGGGGGAGAATGAATATCTGCAAATACTTTAAATGTAGCAGGAGTAGGAATAGAGGGATTGGAGGGTGGATGAGGGAGTAGTGTGTTCCCCTGGGTCATTTTTAGGAAGTTTTGGATGTCTTCAAGGGTTTCTGGAGGTGAATTTAGTATAGAGGACTGAGAAACAAAAGTTCTCTTATAAGGAGGAGAAGAAGAGATGGATATCTGAGGAGCAGATGAAGAGGAGGGTGTTGGAGAGTAGTAGGAGTGTGTGGAGTGGAACGTTTAGGTTGCCTGGTATGACAACTAAAGTGAGGAGGAGGGCTAGGTACCCGGGAAATGGTAGAGATTGAGTATCTGGATTTAGGGTGGAGAATGGATTTGACTGGTGGATAGGGTGAGTAGACATAGGATATAGGTTTTGGGTATAGGGAAAAGATACCTGGGGATATGCAGAAATATCTTGTGTAGATGGTGGAATAGCAGAGCGTGGGACTGTTTTGGAATAAGTTGAGAGAGAAAAACCTCATCGGCTTGCTTTCTGTCTGGCCTCACGTAGAGTGAGGCCTAGTTTAAATCTGAGGACCGCTACCTAACATTCAAACTTATAGGCAGGGCAGCTTCTATAAAACACATTATGGGAGTCTCCACAATTGGCACATGTACCTGACCGAGCAGGGCAATTTGAACGGTCATGACCAGGTTGGGCACATAGAGGGCAGCGGGCTGTGGAGTGACAATGTTTGGCTGGGTGGCCAAAACGCCAACATTTATGACATTGACGAGAAAGGGGTTGATATTGTCGGACAAAAGACAATCCACCAATAGAAAACTCAAGGGAGAGGTTTTGTCTATGGAAGCTAATCTTGGCAATATTGACGTAGGATTTACATTGGCCTCGAGGAGGAAGAGAGTAACATTGTACTGCCACTGCATCATATCCACCAAGGCAGGAAAGTAGGTCATTTTCACAGTCGGACCAGTCCTTTTTATACATGGGATAAGCATTTGGGGGAATAGGAACAGTTCCAGTACAAGGATTAAGAGTTGGGTGAGATTCGGCAGGAATGAATTTGCCAGTAAGGTCAGTTAGGGTAAATAGTGCACAAGCTTGGGCTCCAGATGTAACCATGACAAGGTGTGAATGATCAGAGTGACTGCGAAAGGTAACCTTGCATACTTGTTTCTGGAGGCACTGCTGAAAGAGAAGGGTATTCTCAGAATAGGGGGCTGTGGGGGGAATCGCAAAGAATCGATCCCACTTGGCTGGGCCAAATAAGAGTACTCAGAAGGTTTGCAGAGGGTGGTGTGGAGTGGAGTAGTTCTGCGTGGGGGAGGACAATAAGGATGAAGAGTAGTAATAAAGGACGAGGGGGTTGACATTGAAGAGGGTTGTGCAGCAGGTGATGAAGAGGAGAATGTTGGGGATGAGAAAGAGGTGTTGTCCAGGGGTTGAGTAATAATCTGGGTGGGTGTTTCAGAATGGTTAGAGTTGTTCATAGGGGGTATTAGCATCAGTGGTCAGAGCCATGGTCAAAGGAGGGGCAGGGGTCGGAAAACCATCAAAATCAAATTCAGATAGGCTATTTGATGAAGGGGCAAGCCTTAATGCCTCTATTAAGGGTAAAGAATATTCATTACTGGCCATGGTGAGCCTGAATAAACTGGGGAAAAGAAACGGTCAACCCCTTAGGAACCCCATAAGGCTAAGTAATTAACTTTTGATTTTATCAAGAATTAACTAAGTAATTATAAGGGCTAAGTAATTAACCAAGGGAATACCCTGCCCATGGCTCCTGGAGGCCGTTCGCGACTGACACGAAGCCAGTCTTTCATCCTTTCAGTACGGCTCTCACACCTTAGGAATAGGATAGAACAGAATAAAGAAGATACGGAAGAGGAAAGAAGAGAAGAAAGGACCAAGCAAAATTAGTTGAGGCAAGGGCTGAGGCTCAAGGATGGGGTAATCCTCTACATTGGGTCTCAATGTAGAGGATTAGCCCTCCCACAACAACAAGCTAGGTTTTGGGAAGGTTTAATATGATTTGTTTTATCCAGATGGTAAAAGACTGCTTTCCTTGCACACTCCATATCCTCTCTCTAGCTGGTCCATAACTCAAGTCCAGTAATAACAAACATTTTGTTATTTGTGTCATTTAGTTCTTTTTGTATGTAGTATTCAATTTTCTGTAATAAAACCTGCTCCACCAGTCCTGAATGTGATCCTGATCATGGAAACATCATCCTCCCTGGGGCCAGCACCCTTTCAGTCATGGTTCACGGATGGTTTATTGATGGAAATAATGCTAAAGCCCTTCCTAAATGCCCTAATCACCCTCCAAGAGCTTTGTGTACTCTTTGCGAGTTATTCCTGTCACCTTGGCCTTTAGCCGAAATACTCATGATGGCAAGTTCGTGTCACCTTGATCCACAGCTAAATTTTTTCCTATGATGGCATGCTCACATCACCCGGCCGTCAAGCCAAATTTTTTTCATATGGTCACATCAAGCAGATCGGAGGGGTTAATATAATGTTCATGATTATCATTATAGATATCATGATCAAATAAATGAACGTGCACAGTTCATTCATTAACGACAGTAACGACAATGACATAAATATTATCTTCATAAGATTATACAGTCCCACTTACCCAACCTGCGGACATGTTGTGAGGCGTCAATGTTTGCTGGTTTGCTATCTGGGTGAATGAATGGCTTTTCATTTATTTCTTTGGCCACCTCATTAAAGTAACTCATCACAGCAACTCCATCACCCCAAGCATGCTCAAAGTTAAGAGCAGACTGTCCATCACGTGTCATTAATATGGAGAATGACTTATCAAACCATCTGTAAAGTAATTGAATTATGCAATTATAAAAGGTCATTCAAAACTGCTAAACATTTAATTTTTTCTTTCACCAAACAAGCATTGCACTATACATACTGCACAAAAAAAAAAGATCTATTTTATCCTTTAAACAATTTGTTTTCTTGACATTTTTAAAAATATTTTTTTGAACATACCTGTTTTTGCCATTACCATAGAGAAAAGTACGATACATTTTCTCCGGATCCATGCCAACATCAAGGTCATCAAGCACAATGTTGAAAGCTGCAGTATCAATAGCATCCAGGGCTTCCTCATTCCCTGCTGCTATAAGTTCTGCTCTACACTTGGCCCAAGTGTCTCGATTTTCAGATGACAGAATGGCCAAGCAGTGTGAGGGTGGTGGGCTCTGGCTATTGGCTATGTATGATACACATGCATGTACATAGCTTGGAGACAGAATGTTACCTGTAAGAAAGATGCATGATACGGGATGAAAAAATGCACAGGCACAGACAAAAAACTTTTTACATACATTTTGCTATTTAAAAAAATGTCTTTAACCCATAACCCATTCCCAATGGGTGACTCGTATCATGGCATGGTAGACCATCCCTCACACCAAGATAACATCTTCAGCCATGCACAGTCAAACCTACTCTAAGTTGTGTATGATGATCTGTTGTTCACAGTTTGGCTAGTCACTGAGGAGAAACAGCCTCTCAAAAGTAGACTTAAGCATATTTTAAACCCTCATTACCTAAACAATTATTTATGCCACAGGAAGAGCACAAAAGAGCAGGATAAACCTTTATATTTCAAGCACTTTAATTTTTCCCTCGACCAGTTGACTCTGCGCATGCCCTAGTACTGGAGCTCCCATCATGAGTGGGTTAACATGTTTCAAGCATGGATAAAGCATGAACCTACCATCCCTATCAAATATATCAAATACATAAAAGTGGCCATTCTTCATCATAAGCATATGGCGAGCATTTGGATTGCACTTCAGTCTATCCTTCCCCAATTCTGGAATGCGTGTGGAGTTAAAAAGGTTGCCAAATTGTGACATATCCAAAGGGAAAACCTGAAATAAAAAGAAAAACAAAGGAATCAGAAAAAAAAATCTGAATGATATGGTCAATACAACTTATCTTTCTAGTTTTCATTATATTAACTGATCATAATTAACAAATCTACGTTCCTTCGGATACATAATAATTATCGTCTCCATTCAGCTTATGTAACTCAAACAGAAGAAAAGTAAAGTAACAATCATGTTACTTCTGATTCAAATAATCTGCCTATTACATTCTGGGATACTAGATTCAAGTTCAAACAAAAGTTGGGGTATCATTATACTTTAAAAAAATAGAAACACAAACAAGTAGAGAAAAAAAAAAAAAAAAAAAAAAGTGCAAGAGCAATATAGTATCAAAACATAACATAGATAGAATACACAATGAACAGGACAAACCTTTTGAGCATAAGCAACATATGATGCAACAGAAGATGGTATCCAGCGAACAATATTACGGAATCGTTGATTATCAGTTTTTGCTGGATTGAGATGGTATACTACTGGCTCTAATACCTCTTCACGAAGTGTGCGCATGAACCTATTTGAATATAAAATAGGTAGAAATCACTACATACAACTGCATATGTACATAGGAAACAAAAGCCTAATTAATATGAAACATTTGCTTTATCTGTTTTGTGGCATGTATGTCAAGAAATCAAAGTAAGCTTTACACAAACTTCAAAAATGTCTTATTAAGGAGAAGAGTCGTCAGTACGATCACGAAATTCGTTATCCGATCCTGCTTACTTTAGTTTTTTAGCTAGGTCAATAATCTTTTTACACAAAGTGCATGGATATGTGATGCTTGTATACAAGAAATTTGATTTAATAATCTACGTAAATTTTTGCGCCACAAAAAAACGAGCGAGATAATAGAATTCAAAAATTATGTGATGGTTTCCTTATAGTGAATAGTACTGCAGTTTCCTTCTGATGAGAGATAGTCAACAAATAGGAGTACCAAATGTAGCATTTATGTAAATCTATCTGAAACGACAATGTTTCAGTTACCTTGTAAAAAAGCGCCTTTTTTTTCGTCCAAAAATCGCCATTATTTTTTTCAGTAAAAAATGTATTTGGTGGAAATAATGCATGACTTTGCTACAGTTAGTAGATACGAACTGGACGATCATTTTGCAACAAGAATTATTAAAATCGCGTAATTACATACAAAGTTAACCTTACTATCATGCGTGAAAATATGATTTTGAGAAAATAGCAGTTTTTGTCATTCATCGTCATAACATCATAAATGATTACCAAATGTGAATACCTACTTAGACAATTCCTTGGCCTTTTAATATGAGTCCTGTGGTAGAGGGTCAGGCCTTGTTCAGGTAATTTTAAGTCATCTTTATGTCAAGGTTAGGTTAGGTTAGGTGGGAGTGTTCTCAGAAAAGTATACTTTCAGATGTCAAGGCTCCTGGTCCCTCTGTCATTTACATATCATAGTACATGATAAATTGTATATTATGCATTTCTGATATATAAATGACATATTGTTAGGTTTTCAACAGGTTAAAAACAAAACATGTGCACTCCCGAAAACTTTACCAATCGCACTGTTCTCCCGTCATTGCTGCTGCCTGTCTGCTGAACGCAGCCTAAACTATCGTATAGCAGTATCATACCAAAGAAATTAGCAAAAACAGCCGAAAAAAATGTGAAAATACAAGAAAAACAAAGCATGAAGCAAAAAGGGGTGTGGCAGCACGAAGGCATTTAAATACCCCAGACCTTTAAACCATGGAAAGGAGCGCGTTACGCATCTGGCAACCGGCGCCCTGGGTGCGTCACATGGTCATGTATCCACACAAAGTTAGAAAAAATCGTAATTTGTGAACCGTACAGACGACTCTTCCCCTTAAGCAGTAACAGTAAAAACAATATTTCATAAATGCATCTTACAAATTTTAGCTTCAACTCAATTAAATACTGAATTTATCTTCAGTTCCTCATAAGGCTATTGAAACTTACTGTCAAAGAATTCTTACCTCATTGATGAAACAAGGATATTTGAAGCACGAATGACTGGGTCTGAGTAACCAGGTTTCTCTTCAGGCAAGAAGGCAAGAAAAGGGTTATAGTTCAGTACCACAGGAACACGATCCCTCAGGTACATGTCAAACCAAGGTCCTGATATATAGCTGGTATGTTTATTAGCCTGTAATATTTAAAAAACACTGTTTCAAATCTTGATCACAAGGAATTTGATTCTCAAAGATTGGAAATCCGTAATGTTCAACATCAATACAGGAGACTTTACAAAAAAATTTTAATGCCATTTATAGAAAGACCTGTGAAAACTACCTTATCAAGCTGCTTCAGTTGAACTTGCAAGTCTAAACCAAGCCCAGTCTTGAAATGTTCTACAGCCTTCTCTGTTACCTGATATTCTTCAGGTGACAAGATTGCCTTTTGTGACCGAAGATAGCGAGTGCAGGTTTTCTCTAATTCTGGAATTTGAGAATTCTTCATTTTTCATTCTATAAATGATTGATATTATTCTCACTTCAGTCTCTATATATCTATTTCCTTGCTGCTTATCCCTTTCTTTTTATTAGCAGTAATTTCCAAATTTATGTTTTACAACAAAACCTATAAAATTTTCATTACTTTTTTATCATATAAAAAGTGTACCACTTTACCATTTTTCCAATTACAAATTTAAACACACAAGTTGTTATTGGCTTGTTTAAAATTAAAAAGGAAATATGTAGTTTTCCCCTGTTAATCACAAAGCAGCAGTGGTAAATGTATGGTTGGCACACTAACGGGTTATGCAAAAAGTGATTTGGTTGAAACAATCCACATTTCTCACACTACAATGAGAACAGGAAGTTACTATTATAAAGTTAATAACATGAAACCAAATTTGAAAAATCTAACCATGGATAATTAAATCAATCCGAACAGCTAGCAAAATTGCATTAGAAACCACGTATTCCTGTCTTGTAGTTTAAAAAATAAAAAAATATTTATGATATACAACAGATCCTAAGAGAACATCAAAGGAGACTTTTAAATTTCACTTTCATATCAGTAAAAAACACTATCTATTTTTTATAAACCAAAAATAAATAAAAGCAAAATTTAAAAAACACTCATTTATGTATGTCCACATATGCATATGTGGAATACTTGAATGTATATTCAGATACAGTGTACATCAACGTATGTACATGTGCACACATGTAAATGTGTGTATATGGATGAATACAAGTGTACCCAGATTTTCATGTGTGGAATTCATGACAAAGAAACTGCAACAGGAACAACGAAGGGAAGAACAGGAAAACACACGAATATGCCGAAGGCCTTTTTGCTATTACTTCGTCAGGGCATATGTATATGCCTTCGGCATATTTGTGTGTTTTCTTGTTTGTCCTTCGTTGTTCCAGATTTTCATGTGAGTACACACATATGTGCATACATGCACAAATGAATACTTGGATGTTTTTTTGTGAATTCACAATAATGGAAAAGTTGTTGCTGGGGTCTTTCCTTCAAGTGTATATGTCTGTAGATAACTGTATATTGTGATGTTAATGTGTGTAAATGGATGTGTATGTCAATAAATTTTAATTCTATATTTGCAGGTACATGGCACATGTTTGCGAATTTCAGTGCACACAGATGGCGCCACAATTGCTCAGCCACCAAGGAGTCAAGGATTAGACTATTACGTTTTGGGATTCTCTGCTTCTTCTTCTTCTTTTTTCTTTTTTAATCAAGGAAAATGGGAAACAGGTGAGATACATAGGACTAGCAATTGACTTTTTGGACTAAGTACTTTTAGAACCATCTATGTGTAAACACAATCAATGAACTAAAATATATGGAATGCTATCCCAGCAGAAAAGGTTGAAGAGCGTAATGTGTGATATAAATTTTCTGGATTTTCGTCTCTTACAACTAACAAAATGTTCATCCATTACTCTGACAATTGAGGACATCATTAGGCACTACCTAATGATGTAAACTCACTCACCATGTAATCTATCACTTATTTAAAATTATCAAAAATATCTATAGTAATAGCCCTTTAACATACCTTCACTGCCAAAGGTCATTTCTCACATTATTTTCTTGTTTTCATATATATCTTTCGTAATCAATCTTCCAGATAATTGTGTTTACATATCCAACTTCATGCATCAACTTCAAAGACATCATTCAGAGCTCTGCACACAACAAAATTATCATATCAACTCATATTCATTACAATTAATTGGAATTCCACATGTATTTTTTTTAGATAGTTAAAATCTGGAAAAATCCTGCATTTTTATATATGAGAACAAATATATAACATGCAGTAAAAGTCACTTAAACATCATTTAAAGCAGATATCATAAAACATCGTTTATATATGGAGGGTATCCTAATACTTAAATATCTTTTGCATAGACTAATATATGCTTGGGTAATTCTCATAATCAAATGTATAAAATTATAAATCTAGTCTCCTTAAATCATTTTTCAAACCCCAACCCAACATACAGATTTATATAAAAATAAGACATGTTTTTTTTTTATCATATTTCTTCTTTAAAGGGAAAAATGAAACTGAAAAAAATGATACAGGCACCCTGCATACAGCTCTTTCACATAAAATAGGATCTGTCTCATTTTCAAAGCTTAATGAAATTGCTTTTATGTACAATTTGATGCAGTAGAATAAAAATATTCTTGTGCTAATTCTATTCTCATAAAATAGACCATTCATGAGAGTTGAGTAAAAAATTATGTCATTGGCAATACACAGCACATGACTGGTCAAGCAACCACTGCAGGCCTCTAACATGGAGAAATACTTTATCATTACATTATACTACAATAACAAAAATTGTATTCAAGTCTAACAAAATAACATTTCTGATTCTGTAATAACACCTGGGGGAAATATAGCCAAAGAATAATGAATACCAAAACTGCTATAATTTTCTCTTGGTCACTTCCTAAAACTTGCCCTCAATACCTACATTTGTTGTATAATAAACATCTGGCTATAAGTATGTTATCAGAGTGGAGTACCTGGTACATCTTATGTGTAATGCATGAAAAATCATGATTTTAGGGGAACAAAAAAATAGGTTGAGGGGCCTTGAAGATGTGAAAAACAGTTCAGGATTAGAGGATGAAAAAAGTACATTTCAAAATGGCAAAAATTTACATTCACAGTCTTACTGAAGTAGTAGGGTCCCTTTAAAGTTCCTAATTATAGTAGGGTCCCTTTAAAGTTCCTAATTAATTAAATGTTTTTTTTATTTAAAAAAAACAGAATAGGCTAGTGACCTTATGAATCAAGCATACATTTCACAAATTAGGCAACATGCAAGAACTCAACAGCAAACCTATAGGAAAAAACTTTATAGGAACTCTACAGCATGATATATCATTCTAATTACTCTAATTACAACAAAACTTTACCTGGAATTGGGAGACGAAGAAGAGATTTCTGGAAGTGCATTGTAGGAACCTTGGATTTTTGGATGTATTGATAGCTATCATCTTTAATAGAAACACTCTGACACCTGTAAATTTTGATTAAAATCACTACATAAATATATGGTTATACATACACTTGTTTGTCATTTTACAGTAGGTATCATAATAAGTAAATAAGAGTTGTGATAACGAAAAAATACAGTTCTTAAAATCACAAAACACCCACTTCATAAAAATACAACTTACACAGAAGACTTGTGAAACGATTGCACTAACCACCTCTTCGCAATGGGTGAGACCTGTGAACATTTGCTAAATGAGAAGATATGCAATGGTTTCTACGTTATTACTTCATATAAAGCCAAGCCAAGAAAAAAAAGAAAAAAGAGAGAGAATTCATCAAAGATTAGATAAACAAACTGGGTCAATTGGTTACTTTTAATATAATAAATATGTATATCTCCTATATCTAGAAACATCACCAATATAAGATCTGCTTTTATACCAAATAATTAAATCAATCTCCAAATGTAAACGATTGGCAACAATAATCTAATTCTAATAACAAAAATATAAACACGGAAAAAGAGATTAATAAATCACACTTTGTAAATGCTAAATCTAATAAAACTCAAAACCATTTACCTGCAGTATCCTGGGATGAATAGCCTTACTGTGGATTAGCAGAGTCATCTTTACGAGTGTTTGGTATGTTGTCCTGTAATGGGAAAAACTGGTTAGTTCCACAATCTTTTTAACTGATGTCAGCATATGACATAAGCCTACATATGATTTTAAAAACAAAGCACAATAAGTATATGGCCATTAGTATCTCTATGTGCTATGTGCTGACCATATTGCGATGTAAAATCAGGTAACTTTTTGGTTGTATGATATACATGCTGGTGCTCAGATGAGAATGGTTTGGCTTGATGCTTGAAGCTAATAGAAACTGACAGGAAAATAGCTACTGTTTTAGGCACTATGTAGTAACTTAAATACTGTATTTTATAAAGCAAATTAAAACTGTGCACTACCCTTAATGCAGCTTTAATAATTAAAAAGAAAATAATTTAGTGCATCAATAGACAAAAGCAACCTTATCCCAATGTCACCCAATGCACAAAAACAACTAGAATGACTTATTGAGAGCTGCAATAACCCATTATCTTGAAAAGGCTTATTCATGTATTCATTCAAATTCAATTCTATATTACAAAAAAATAAATAGGATAGACAAAAAAAAAAAAAGGCAATTGCCTTATTCTGTTTAGCATCACTGAGAAGAAGGCAGTTATTTTTTTTATTGTCACCTACATTTAGTATTCATATATACAGAAAACGCAACACCTTTCACGCGGCAGGAATTGAGAAGGCGGTATACATTTATTGAGTTGCCAGATGCATTCCTTCTATTTCGGATATTTCATGCATATTCATACTTATATTGGATATCTATAACACCACACTACCCACCATAAGATATCAAAAGTCATCTTGGATATCATATTCCAAACTGTGTACCTGTCAGAAAAATAACCAGTACAGTAAAATAGCAAACCATCAACTGCGGCCATTCCCATTACGTCACAGAAATGGGCAGAGCTTAGTGGCCTGTCTTGCCTTCGATCACGAGACAGTTTTTAATGTCGCATCGCGAGACACCATAACTGCCACCAGAAAAGATTGCATAGCTCACTGGCACCAGGTACATGCACTGTCCACTGTATTTTAGTGTTGTCAGTTTCATTTACAATCATAGATGACTTCACAAATCTTTAGTCACAACAGAGTCACCTAGTCAGCCAAGCTGCCCTCACCTGTTTGCCCCATTTCTTGAGATAATGAGGGGGGAAATATTTCCAATACTATTATTATATCATTAACATCATGATTGCTGTAACAATAATAAATAATAATAAAACAATAGTAAACATAATAAAAATAAAGACTACAATAATCCAAGGAATCGGATAAACAGGTCAGATTACCTTCTATTCATTCCCTAGACAGGGGGTGGGAAATACCCTTGCACCTCCCTTTATAAGCATTTTGTGCCAATTTATAGAAAACAAAACATGTGTGTGAGGGTGTTGTGGACTTCGTCTATGCAATGATATACTGTGGATATTTTTGTCATTTCACGGTAAATATGAGGCCACAACAGCT
>NW_020869734.1:142500-157500 GCF_003789085.1 Penaeus vannamei | reverse complement strand
GAGAGGAATACCAACAAGGATTATTGGACTAATAGCAAGCCTGTATACTGGTACTGAAAGTGCTGTAAAGTGTGGTGGGGTCCTGTCGAGCTTCTTTCCTGTTAGTTCAGGAGTGAGGCAAGGCTGTGTCCTTGCACCAACTCTTTTCAACACTTGCATGGACTGGATACTGGGCAGAGCTACTGTTCAAAGTCATTGTGGGGCAACGCTGGGCAATATCAAGGTTACAGACCTTGACTTTGCTGATGACGTTGCCATTCTATCTGAGTCTTTGGAAACCCTAGTGGCGGCTCTCGATGCATTTAGCAATGAAGCGAAGCCCCTGGGTCTAGAGGTCTCCTGGACCAAGACCAAGGTCCAGGAATTTGGGGACTTGATAGGAGAACCTGTTCAGTCGGTACGTGCTTGGGGTGAGGACATTGAAGTCACAGAGAGCTTTACATACCTTGGTAGTGTAGTTCATAACTCTGGGCTGTCAGACCATGAAGTCAGCAGACGGATTGGCCTGGCAGCAGGGGTCATGAACTCTCTCAACAAGAGCATTTGGAGATGTCGGTACCTGTGCAGAAGGACCAAGCTTCGGGTTTTCAAGGCCCTGATAATGCCAGTTTTGCTATACGGTAGCGAAACCTGGACATTGTCCTGTGCCTTGGAGGCTCGTCTTGAATCCTTTTGCAATAGGTCCTTGCGCCAGATCATGGGGTACTGTTGGCGGGACCATGTGTCCAACCAACGGTTGCACCGTGAAACTGACACAAGCCCTGTTATCTGCACAATCCGTGATCGCCAACTCAGGCTATACGGCCACCTGGCTCGCTTTCCTCAGGATGATCCTGCCCATCAGGTCGTCTCTATTCGAGACAACCCTGGGTGGAGGAGGCCTGTGGGACGACCGAGGAAGTCATGGCTTGGGCAGATCGACCAAACCTGCCGTGAAGAACTAGAGATGGGCCGAGTCCCTGCCTGGCGTCTAGCCATGAGGGATCCTCGTAGGTGGAAGCGAAGGGTGGATGCGGCTATGCGCCCCCGTCGGCGTCAGCCCCCATGATGATGATGATGATGGTTACATCTATTTACTTGTTGCACTTAAAAAATATCTGGGATATCCACCTCATTGAATTGTTTTTTCACACTTACGATCACCTCACCTGAAAAAAAAGTACTCGAGAGGCTGTTCCCTCCTCTGCATCACTAATAATGTCAAGTAGGAGGTCAATCTCCCTCTCGCTACTCTGAAGGTGAGCATTAATAAGGTTAATATTCCATTAAGAGTGTTAGATCATACAGACTCTCTAGTCCTTCGCTTAACACAATAGATAATTCCTTGACCCTTCACTCAATGTTCTTCATTTGCTATGATACCAGTTCAAATGATTTGAGTAAACCAGAGTTGACAGTGGCGTATTTTTTCTGGAGATGTAACACTTCGTGGACGTCAGTATTAAAGTTAGCAGTAGCTTTTCACTGCTTTCGTCCATAACCCCGAATAGATCGTGAAAAAGTGTACCCATAAAAGAGGATGCCATGCACTACATGTCGTGTCAGTGTTTAGAGTGGTCCACGACACGCACAATTCTGGAATTTTTCACTACAACTGTCTACTGCCATTTTCAGCATCTCAATTCTTGTGGTTAATCTCCCCGTGAGTCCCTTAACTGAAATTTTGATGGTCCATGGTTATCTGCAATCTTAATTTTCATTTTCATAATCTTCAGGATTCCAATGCTCATGTTGTTAATCATTGTGCGACAGGGCTTCAGGTATTGTACTCGGAAAAGGTTCCAATTTACGTCAGACAGTCGGTCGTCCTTGAGGATGATCAGGCATCATCATCTCCTCCGACCCACATCAACACCATTAATCTGTTGGAAATATTTAGCATTAATAAGTGTATCCACAACATAGACAATGAAAGTAGGAAAGAAAGAAAGATAGGTGTGTTTGTGTTTGTTGATTAGTGATAATTGCTACTCAGTACTTGGTAATACATATTAGCATGCTTGAATTTTTTATTCTCGTATTTCTTACCTTCATGCAACTCCTTATAGTAACCCTCAGGATACACTCTGTGTCTCGTTACTCTACAAGCTACATCTTTTTCATTCGCACTGATCTCAACATTTACACTGGAATTTTCATTCATGCTAGTCCTGT
Organism: Penaeus vannamei; assembly: GCF_003789085.1. Classification (NCBI taxonomy): domain Eukaryota; kingdom Metazoa; phylum Arthropoda; class Malacostraca; order Decapoda; family Penaeidae; genus Penaeus; species Penaeus vannamei. Next base: position 155,346 of record NW_020869734.1, on the reverse strand, counting down.
TGTCTAAAGGGACATTATCGGATGGATCCACATCTCCATGACTGTCCTCTGTTCCAATGTGAGTGTGCTGTTCGCCATGGTTGTTTATGTTAGTTTCTGGTAGACTAGACATGTTGATAGTACTATTAGCCATCTCAGATGTATCTGTTTGTGTTGTGTCACGTTCATTAGTTGTATCGTTTACACCCTCTGATGCATTGCAAACTTCCGTCTCACTGTCTTCAACATTATTAACTTTGTCACCCTAGTTGGTATTATGGGAGAAGTCTTTATAACGGTCATCGTCACTGTCACAAGCCTGGGCTGGGGTTATTGTGTCAGAAGAAACTTGTCTCACATATGTTCGAAATGGTCGACGGGCTTCAGGAGCCAAATGACGGGAAATTGAAGCTTCAGGTATGATCTTCACCCAAGCTCCTCAAGCATGTAGGTATGCCCCTTCAGTTTTTCAATGACCCGATGGAGAACGCCAAATAGGGGTCAGCTTGTTATCACCCTTTTTCTTCATTCTCTTCACATAGACACGTTGGCCAGTCTGCAATTCAGTTGATTTTGCCGTCTTGCTTCTCTGTCGCTCACGTCAAACTGCAGCTTGCTCCAAGTTCTCTCTAACTTGCTGGTAGATCTTCAAAGTTGCTGCAGCTTGCTCGTCTATGTTGTAAGGTGAAGAAAGATTGGGTATAGCTGTATTAGGGATTATAGGGTCGGTGGCATACACTGCATAGAATGGTGTATCCCCTATTGAACTGTTGTAGGCGCTATTTAAGGCTAGTTGGGCGGTAGAAAGATGTATGTCCGAGTCTGCTGGCTGCAAACCATCTATTATACTGCGGAGTATTGATATGATTTGCTTGTTGTGATTCTCCACAAGTCGATTGCTGGCTGGATGGTAAATGGTTACAGTTTTGTGTTGGAACCCTCCAAGCTTTGTCAATCTTTTCATGACGCGGTTCCTAAACTCAGTGCCTTGATCACTTAGAGGGTCCTCATTGACATATAACCATACTCCAAATTGCGCTAGCTACCTCTTCTGCTTCCTTACTGCTCAAGGGAGTCACTAGTGTGTAGCACGTAAGGAAATCAACACACGTCAAATGTATTTATTACCTTTTGCGGTGATAGGTAATGGTCCTATAAGGTCTACGGCAACTGATTGGAATTTGCTCTCTGGTATGGGATATCTACCGAGTGGACATAGTGGATGTGCCTACCCTTGAATTTCTGGCAGACGATGCAAGAAGCAACATACTGCTTGACGTGTCTGTCAATACCCATCCAAGTGAAAAGTCTCTTTGTGCAGAACAAAGTTTTTTTGCTGCTCCATGGCCAGATAAAGGACTACTGTGCATCATGTGTAGCACCCTATTGACCATCTTTCTGGGAACAACAATGACGTTCTCAACACTTCTGAGTGAGTCATGCGCTAGTTGCCTTTTGTATAGCAGATTGTGGTCGAGGAAATAATTGCCAATTTCTCTTTTTAATCTACTATCGACCTTCTCAAGGTCTTTGGGTTCTTTGCTCTTTAGGAACCTTACAATACGACCATATAGAGGATCGTCCCTCTGTGACTCTCAGTTCTTCTGGAGTCCAATCTAATTCTCTAGGTTCCTCTTCTTCCTCTGAGACACACCTATGTTTCCTATAATCTCTATGCCTAAACATATTAGCTCTTCGAGGAAACATACTGCCAGAGGTTCAACCTGGAAGGAAGTCTCTGAGTTTGCAGTATTGCTTGTAGCAAATATAATGTGACTGAGCCGGTCAGCTACTACATTCTTTTCCCCTTTTATGTATTTGACTTCAGCATTGGCCTGTTGTAATGATAATACCCAACGTGCTATCCCATAGCAACGCCCTTAGAAACGAAGATGGAAAACTCGGCGGTCTTTGGCAATCCCGGTTGTGACGTCATTCCCAGGACCAGGGAGAAGCTTGTTGAATAACGTAATACACACAGTGCATCGGCGAGTCAAGGATATCATGGAATTGTCCCAGTTTCAAGCTAATAAAGTTTGTATCAAAGGATGCCGCGGCGTTGTGTAGCAATTCATTGTTCCCATTCATATCACCGGCTATTTGAATGGCCAAAAGACCATGCCAGAGCAAGGAAGTGGACATGTTTTGTGCATGCCAAGCGGAGCAACTTTCAGCCTGTGCCAACCAGCGTACTTTTCCTGAAACACTTCGAGCCCGATTGCTTTGTAAACAGAATGGCTTACATGAGTTTTGCAAAACGGTAGGCCATTTCCAATTTATATTTGTCATGATCACAACAGCGCAAAACAAACTCTGAAAGAGTGCTTTTGCTTGGCGGCGTAGCAAACATTCATTGCGTGGATACGACACAGTGTGCCGAGTGCACTGCAAGTGTGCATGTATTACTACACAGAGATAGGGTAGGTACACCTCAAAAAGCATAACACAAATAAATACCGATGCCCCTCCACTCGCGAATGGATGTAGGCCTGCGCCAGGGTGCAGACAAGAGATAGCTCAGCCTGCATAAATTTTGTACCATACAGAAGCGGGATCACACGTTCGACTTTAATAAACAATTTAGAAAATTACCATTCATTCAATCTCTTCTGGTCTCGAAGCCACTCCATGTCTGGCTGGTTTGGCACAACTTCCACTACATCCGCAGCGTCGGGCTCATGCATGTACGGTCCAACAACATAGGCACCCTCTGAAGAAGTTGTACCATGTTCTCGTCGGAATAATCCGATGAAACTTCACTGATTTCACTGCCGCTGTAGTCTTGTTGTGAGTCCGCCATGTACAATGTATTGAATGTAGAGAATGCTGTGATCGCGTTCTGGAATTGACGTCATACATCCGGGTTCCGGATTTTCGCGGGAAAATATAACTTGACCGGAAAATCGAAATAAATCAATTTGGGGAATTATTTGTAGATTTCCCTTTTTACTCATATTAGAGAGATGGTTTGTGAGCTAATTCTCCCTTTAAAAAAAATTCAGTTGTTACTTCACATATGCACTTTAAGGTGGTACATTTTTTGTTGCTCTCGCAGGCTGGAATAATCTTCAGTAAGGATCACTGCATCCTCTGATGCACTATTTAGTATTTCCACTGTAGTAGTGATGTGGGTTGGCACCATATATTGATCCTTTGATTTGCTGCAAATACTAGCGGCAAGGCGATCACTCTGCCGGAAATTGTTGGCCAAATAGTCCAACAGTGTATCCCCATCAGCTAGTTTCTGCCCATGGATCAGCACAATGCTCCCCTTCTGAAGCATCTCGTTGCAGGATGGAAGAGTAACCCAGACAATAGCGGCGTGGTTAGAGGGTATCTCTTCTGCTGATTCCACACTCATTATGACCTCACGACATTTTTCTCGCCTGTCAAGGTCATTATCCACCTCTTTAAGCCCCGAACTTGATCTATGAGATCGCGAAGTTGGGGTGTCCTCTGTAGGAATGTTTTTGCCGGCATTGTTTGGTTTGTTTGTTGATGAAGACATCCGTTGTGTGGGAAGTTTGTTATTTGCCATCAGAGTGGTAATAGATGGTTGTCGAGTCTCTGAGATTGTAACTGATTCCTCTTGAATCGCACCCACTGTATAGCCTCAGGGTTTGTGGTGTTTGTTCCCCTCAAGTACATCGCTTTTAACCGAAAATCAATGACAGCACCAGAATTTCCAAGCCAATCTGCACCTAGCAACACCTGCAATCCTCAAGGGAAGCGTGGTTTTTCTGAATCTGCCACAAGAAACTCAATTCTAAGCTGTTCCTTCCCAAACTTGCAGGGTAATTGAACAATTCCTGCTGCTGGCACAGCTCCACCAGTGACACCTCGTAATCTGATGGTTGTATATTGCTGTATATTTTTTCATACAGCGGGGTATGAATAATTTTAGGGACTGTCCCACAGTCCACTAACGCTATAGTCTTGATGTGGCCTACCTTGAGACTGACTATTGAGTAGCTTGCTAAATTGGGTCCCATAGCACCTATGAGGACCTTGTCAGCCTCTTCAAGACAGCATTCTGTCTCTGGTGTTATCTCGACGGTGGCCCCGACGGACAACCTTCGCCATATTTTGCAGCTTTATCTGCTATTCGTCCATGCGTTGACTGGAACCGCCTGGTACAGTCTTTAGCAAGGTGGTTAGGATCTCCGCAAACAAAACAAAGTCTCTCTTTGTTGGTATCACTCTCTTCAGTACGTGATGCTTTAGTTGCACCACGTCCACGACCGCGGTTCCACTGAGTGCCACGTCCCCTAATGGAGTCTCCACCGCGTCCTCCTCGGCCTCTTATCTGTGTAGCCGAAGCATAGGAAGATGCACTACTCGGTCTTGCTCGACCACGGCCGTGATGTCCCGTGATTACTGATCCATCGGCCCCAGAAATTTTGGTCGGCCAAGCCATTTAGGATCTGACAGTCGGCGGGTACCATGATACTCGCTGTATCTGGTCTGGTTGAGCAATAGGTGGATGCTTCCTGCTCTTTTCCCTGCCGAGGGGTCTTCAGGCAGCGTCTTCCTGTAGGTCTCTTCTTCGACAAGGTGTTTGCTCAGTCAGGTTCATCTTGTTTACTTCTGCATCGTCCCAAACTGTTGCCTTATTCTTCCGACGCCATTTCCTGGTGGTTCTATCAGATGCGACTCTCTCTAAAGCGTGCAACAGCAATATTTTGTGCCAGACTTGTACTTCCGACTTTTCCAATGATGCTAACTCGTTTATCATATGTAAATAACCATCAGGGGCTGCAAAATCGCTCCATGACTGTGAGCGATATCTGCACAGTCAGGAAGTCCAGGAGAGATACCTGGTCATATCGCTCTCCCTTCTTAGTGGCGCAATACCTCTCAGGCAGCCCCGGAACGTTTTCCAGCTCCATTTATTTGGATCGATCCCATTGAAATGCCGATGGATACTTTCATCAGTGTGTTTAAGAGCGAACGTGATTTTACCACGATCTTCAGTGATATTCAGAAACTCACATTCCTGGAGCACTTGTTTCTCCCACTGCTCCAGTTATACCTTCGCCTGATCGTTTAATAGGGGTAATTCTCCTCTTCGTGTCACCTGTATCCCTGGAGACAATACACTAGAGGGCTGACACTAGTTCTGTGTCCAGGGATTTGTTTGGAGTCTTCAGGAATCGCGACCTCCGTCTTCACACGGGACGCTCTCCTCTTCTTTCACCGGAATTTCTTCGCGTAGTAATTTCTCCTCAAGTTCTCTTGTGCAAAGCCCGTATATCAAATTCACGGTCCTCCTCCGCTACTGGGACAATGTCATTTTCATCAGAACCTTGGTACAGAGCTGAAGCTTGGTCGCCGTCACAAGACATCTCGAAAACCCGAACGGTCAACAAAGACAAGAAAACAACTAGTGGAAAGTCTTGTAGAAGTGTATGTCATAATATTTTATGTAAAAATAGGAATATGTGTAAAGTAAAACAGAAGGAAACAAAAACACGAAAACCCTCTACGCGACAATACTGTCTGAAGGCTTTTTCAAGGTCAGTCCCGCGAGGGAACGTTGTTCAAAGTCATGCGTCACGTCAGGTCGCTTGGTTACTCATGTATGAGTTAGTGATAAAGTCCCGTCGATAATTCACACCTACTTTAAATGAATTCATAACATTCGTATAAACACAAAAATTACAATAAATATAGAACAAATCAGAAAATAATAGTATCAAATAATTCACAGAAAAAATTAGTTTCACAAATAAATGTGTTTTTAATCATGCTTTTCTGAACGCTGTGTTATTGTTGTCGTCGGGTAAAATCTCTTGTAATTAGTAGCATCTAAAATAAAACAAAAAAAAAGTAGTTATCATGCGAGGGTATTACTATCCATACAACAATGGGGTAAAAACAAAAAAATAGCAGGGTGATCTATTGGCGATGTGTGTCTCCAGTGCGCCGGGCACTGGCAGTTCTCAGGCTGGCTGAGAGAAAAGGTCTGTAGGGAATCTATTATGGACACTGGGTACTCTGGCGTCACACTCTACGTCACTCTTCCACACGTTCGCTCACTGGCTCACACTCTTGAGCTCCTTGTTGTAAAATCTCTTGTAATTAGTAGCATCTAAAATAAAACAAAAAAAAAGTAGTTATCATGCGAGGGTATTACTATCCATACAACAATGGGGTAAAAACAAAAAAATAGCAGGGTGATCTATTGGCGATGTGTGTCTCCAGTGCGCCGGGCACTGGCAGTTCTCAGGCTGGCTGAGAGAAAAGGTCTGTAGGGAATCTATTATGGACACTGGGTACTCTGGCGTCACACTCTACGTCACTCTTCCACACGTTCGCTCACTGGCTCACACTCTTGAGCTCCTTGTTGTATTCATACGTCACCCTTTCCGCGCTCGCTCATACGACACGCGTCTCTCGCTCTCTGATTGGTTCACGCTGCTCACTCGGCCACACTTGTGTTGTAGCTCTCGTTTCATGTGCTTCTCTCGTACCAAAAATTAGGAATTTATAATTCTTGAAATACCAAATAAGCACGAGTATGGAACTAAAAATAAATCAATACTTGCATGAAGACGTGCTGCAGTATCTTACTCATCCGTGAGGCATACGAGTGCAGCAGGTTGTTTGGCACTCTGGAAACTCTCTCCTCGCCGCTAATGCAGATTCGCTTCCCAGCGCATTATTATTAGTATTAGTATTATATATATATATATATATATATATATATATATATATATATATATATATATATATATATATATATATAAACGGAAAAATACGTGCGTGTACCCGGAGGCGTAAGCACAGTTTTTCGCTGCCACCATGTGTACGAATCTTGTCAATTCGTACAATTAGTGATTCTACGCAATCACTACAGGTTCACTCTGAACTAATATTATATGTCCGGTCTAGGAGTGTTACTGTTGGTGAATCGCACCTCCCATAGGTGCAAGACGCAGATCGCTTTTTAGCACTGTTCACTTAGGGGAGTTACGTAATGAGTAATGAGTAAATGAAATACTCTCAGTACTTTCTATTTACTTAGGGAACTATCAGTACATATAGGCAAAGGGGAATGGTTGTAAAGAAATATATATATATATATATATATAATATATATATATATATATATATATATATATATATATATATATTATATTATGATAAGGTAGTTCCGCTGTTGTACACTCAGACACAGAGACACGTTAACACCGGAGGATAGGCACAGACAGACAGACTCTCGCCCAGGGCAGCTGGCACTCAGGACCCCCGGCGGTGCTGACCCTGCATAGGCCTCACACAAGGGCTCCCTTCATGACATAGGCCTCAAACAAGGGTTCCCTTTTATTGGTCGTGTCGTATCATACGCAGGACACGTGAACAGTGCTTACACCCATGTATACAGAATCTTCCACTCACTCGGAATTTCCACTCATACTTTATATCATTCATACTTCTGTACTATTTGGTGGTCTTGCCACACCTCGGGCTTTCTTCCTTCTGCATTGGCTCCGATCGTAGCCTGCCTCCGATCTCTTCGCTGGTGATTCTGGCGATGTACAAGATGTAGAACATCCGGCGATAAAGCATCTCTCTGTTGTTTCGATGTTTCTTCTTTATTCTCCACGTTTTGCACCCATATAATAGCACGGACAAAATTAAGGGTTTTATGATACGGTTTTTCATTCTTATTGACAATTTTCAATCTGTGAACATTTGGTGATGACTTCTTTAGTCGATTCAAGCCCAAGTATCTACAGAATGAACACCTGCTCAATTTCTCGTTCTCCCAGTGGAGGTTACAAACTGGTTTCAACTCGGCCGCGGATTTGGACGTGCTCATGTATGTGGTCTTATCAGTTTCTCACCAGTAGAGACGACGACATTGAAGAAAAGTTGCAAACCCTCTGTAGAGGTGGCAATTAAAACTGTAGCGAAGCATGACATTTATTTTGTCCTTCAGAAACTCTATGCCTTATGGTTAGTTTCTACATAAGCTATTGTTCTTTCATTGAAGTCGAACTACCGTCTTTTGTTTTGTAGAAGTTTCCAGTCACGTATTCTTTGTCATCGGTTTGAATTTGTTTCAGGATCTTGAGTTCTTCGTGGATAAGGTAACATTATCACGCCAGTACGCCAAATATAAGAGATATATCAGAGAACTTGGAGCGAGGAGTGTTATTCCGGCTGAGCCCAGAACTGGAGTGATGTGAAAGTCCAGAGCTGTCCTGACCCGAGCCGTCTCAGGCAACGCCCCTCGGGAGGGGGAGGTCCAAATCCATCCCGCCCTGAATTGGGTGAAGGGCAGGCAAACTCCTTCGAGTCAGATGATGATGACCAGTCTGGCCCAGCCTCGGGTCCGGCCGACAGGACGGCGGCCCGAAGGATTATGTCCCTCGGCCAGGCAGGGGCAGTCGAAGGCTATTTTCCCTAGGCGAGCTAGGGACAAGCGAGGGTCGAGGGTCAACGGTTGCCGGCAGGAAGATGGTCAGTTTCCCACCGGCACGGTCAGTCTTGACCTCCCTTCTGACCAGTGGATTCTTATCTCTGTGTGAAAGAGGAGAGAAGGGTACGGTTACTGGTGTCCTTATTTTATCTTGGCCAGGCCCTTAGTGTGTCAGGTCATTCTTTATGTTCAAGATGAATATATGTATTTATATATACATAATTCCACATTAAATAAATGTGTATATATATATATATATATATATATATATATATATATATATATATATATATATAATATATATATATATATCACATCGCTCTACCAGAATGCATGGCGAGGGCTGAGATGTGTGAATTGCAGAGCGTTTGCCTTGTAGATGATTCTACCATTATGTTTGGCGCTGTTTGGTTCGCTGACGATCATGCATGAAGCATTGTATATAGCATATGAGGCGTTCGTGGTATGTCGGCTTCAGCCAAGTGAGTCAGCTGATGCTTTCCTGGTTGATCTCCGGCTGCTGGCGGCCCTGTTTGGGATCATTCCTAAGAGTGCTTTACCGTGCGCGTTCGCGGCTGGGCTAGAGTAGCACTCTTCCAGTATTGCGGCTGCTTGTCGACGGTCGGTCGTGTCAAGTTTTCATCGGTACCATTTGTTTACCATCAGAAGGGACGCTTTTCAGTTCACCAGAATCGGCAGTTTAATAACACCGGCCAACGCGCCAAGGTGACCACACACTCATGGTGAAGAACATTAGATGAAGATGCTGCCCTTGGCATCGCAGGCATTTCGGCACCTGGTGGCATTACTATGAAATCGTCATCAGAGGTGAGCTCCGTTAAGAAGCAAATACGTGGAGCCACGTCCCGGCTGCCGTTAGGGGTGGACGCTCCCGACTACAATTTGACGCTTCTCGTCGGATGTGGACAGTGACGTTCAAGTGGACAAATGGAGAAGCAACTGCATGCTTGTAGAACAAAGTTGCAATGTGTCCCTGTCCATGGGTAAGAAGGAACTAGTGTTATGGATAGCAAATAGGTGGTGGCACCTTATAGCAAAATGGGGCCCTGCAAGGCCTCATGCTGCTCATGGCTGTGTGGCAGAACGTGGGGGGCAGACTACAGGGAACTGAATGATCACGTGACTGCTTTCACAGCCAACAGTGATGTATGTGATGACCAGCTGTGTAAATGGCGTCGGCTGCATGTCAATGAATGATTGAGCCTTTTTAGACAGTGATGGTGTCTGATACACCCAGGTTTCAGGCTTAACATATCGCCGATGACAATGAAGGCGGTCGTCGACTATTCTCACGGACCGGAGATTCTACGTGCAGTGTTACTTTATGGTAACGGTTAATGGGAATATGTGGAGAGAGTAGCTGCCCTTTTCGTTGCTTTTAGGTTAGAGTGCAAGCAACCATGATGTGCAGTCGACGGAGTAAGGTTATTGGGACTCCATGTGCAGTCTGTTCATGAAAACCCATAGTGGAGACAACCTTGTAAACGAACCACCGATACTTGTAACGCGATAGCTGGTAACACATTTGCCGGTGTATAGAAGGCACTAGCTGGCAGCTGCAGGAGTTATGGAGATGCTAGAAAGGGTGTTATGTGCATTATGTACGAATCCAAACGTCTCTCCTTTATGTTAACTAGTTTGTTATGTTAAACCACTGAATGGGCAGTTCCGTATGAGGTGTGGCGAGGAACAGGCGGTTAGTTGCCTGGTGAGGAATAACTTCTGCTATTTAGTCATTGAAGTCTACGGAAGTCACCTACACCTTTAAGTGGGGGAAGAAGTGTAGTGGACGTGAAGTACCCCCACTGTGTTGTGAGAGCCCAGACAAGGCGACAGCTCAGCACCTCCAGATCAGCACCATCTGTAGGCGTTCTTAGCAGCCACCTGTGCCACCTTTTCATATCCGGAGCAATTTATTGTTTTACTGTACTTTCATTTTCTATTTTCTTAGATTTTTGTACGGCCTCGGGTTTATTTCCACTCTTGATGGTTAAATATGTTTTACTTTTAATATATGTTATTTAAACTATTTTGCGACGACACAAGTGTACATAGACGCTAAAGTCTTGCTACCAAACTCTCTCTTGGGTTGTTTGCTTGTCCGGTTAGCAGTGTATGGTTTGCGGGGCGCCCGGTCTCACCGGACGCCTCCTTGATGTTTTTGAGACCTACAAGAGAGATAACTATATTTTCATTCTTTGTAAAAGGCCAGTTAGGATGTGAATATACATTGTACATTCATAGAGTATACAGACTAAGGGGATCTCCTGTTTTCCTTTTAAATTTTTGGTTTCATTTATCCTTGGTTCGTTTAGATCTTTTACTGTTTATCTTCTTTTATGTTTTTACTTGGTTTCAAAAAGATGGACATCTTTTTAACTATAAAGATATGCTAATGGTAAAGTGGAAACAGAAAATCATTACACTAAAAGATCGTATGAGGAAAGAATGGAAAAAGTTAATGATTATCATGATCAACTATTAGGGATAATTTTAAATTCAATTAAAATGAATGAAGAGGAATTACAAATATACAAATAAAAGAAGAGTTATTATGAATATAGTCTTAAAAACTAGTAACGAGCGGGTTAGCCTGTAATACACGCCTGCTACCACTTGAAATAAACAGCTCCCCTGTTCGAAAGTTACATTCTGTAAGACCTGCGTTGTGGTAGACCGAAGTACCAAAGCTGGAATATGCGGTAAATATTACCGCATTTCGTTTCCCCGCCGAGCAAGATGTGATTAATTTTAGAACGTGCAAGAACCTCTTGTATTTAATATTCCTTACAGTTACCAAGACGTACCTTCAGAAGTGTTTAAAAACTTGTGAACTTAGAGTTAAATCATAAAATGGTAAAGTTTCATAGCTAAATTCATATTTTCCACAGTAAGAGAAAAAATGTTTGTTTTGTTTTTCCATTCATTCGCTTCTACTTAATACCCACATTAGTTTAATTGATTTGTTTATCGTGGGCTCTCAATAGTACAATATCTACACTTATTAGCAAAAAGTTCAGCAATAAAGGTCGATGCATGATTTAGTTCACGTTCAGTCGACCATACACCTGCTCCCACACATTCATGTCTTGAAGCCGTCGGTATATATATGAAAAAATGTTTACTAACGATCTCTCTAAACCTCTGGCGTACCTCTACCTCCAGCACTATGGCCTTAACTGATGGAAGCCAAGTTTCCATAATGGTAAAATTGGGAGTTTCAAATGGTTTTACATTTGAATGAACCAGGGTTTCGATAGTAGAGAGATCTATACCGACTTGCCAGACGAGGTCGTGGAGTTTCATGGCAAAGGGCCTTTAGGTCTCGAGCCACCTTTGCGGTGTAGGTCAGTGCTAGCTGGCTGCGCCCAAGTCGGAGGGGAGGTACCTTTGACTCTGCCGAAAGATGGTCGATTCGAGTGCACTTCACACGCAAAAAGGAAAGAAAAGAAAAGAAAAAAAAAAACTTTTCGGCAATTGCCTCTTGAATGTGACTGTCCAGCTGTCAAGATGGTCAAGAGTTTGGTGTCCCTTTCGGAAGCTGGACTGTTCTTCAGTGCAAATTATTACAATTTAAAAATTCAATAGCCTACTGTTAACATTGCGTTCCATCTCTGCATCTTGTCAACACAGTAGGGCAGTAAGAGATGGCGGATCTGGGATTTCTCCCTCCTTTCAGTATGAGAATGATTAGATTATTTGAAATTATTTACCGCGTTTACAGCTAAGGTCATTAGCGGTGAATACATTGTGGGATTTAAATGTTTAGATATTTAAAAAGGTCAAGTCTAATCCCTTGCAGTATGTTTCTAGAAGTATGCCTCCATTGCTTCCTCAATTTATCACAAAGACAACTTCAGATGTTGGGTTTCATGTTGATGTGGGGGAGAGGAAAACGAGCATCCCAGGGTTGAGCGGTAGCTGCTTTTGGCCCCCTGATCAACAGGGGTGTCGCGACAACCGACTCTGAATTACTGGATGCCCTGTGGTTGGCTAAGTGTTCGAGTTGTGATTGGCTCAGAAACTGTGATGTCACAACTGTTGTTTTCTTTTAAAGGCTTATTTTTGTGCGCATTTAGTAATCCCCTCCAGCAGGTATCTTTTAATTTTCATTATTGTCCACAGAGTTGGCAAAATGCATTTGTACTGGCCTATACCAAATAGTCGTTGGTCTATACTCGAGGATTTGTGGGTGGGTCTATGTGACGTCATCATATTAATGTCAAGAACCGCCATAAAGATATCTGTTTTCGTGTATATTTCGGTTATATCAAATACCTCTGAAACTGAAAATTTTCGCTTTTATTTCCTCTTAATAATCGTTCCATGCCGTTAGCAACCTTCAGAAAATTCATTTTCATTACAGACGCCAATGGAAGTTTCGCCCTCTGTGTCATATTTTCGTTGTTACTGTGTAG
>NW_020869734.1:137500-140000 GCF_003789085.1 Penaeus vannamei | reverse complement strand
GTGCAATGTTCTCTTCACACGTTTGCATTGTGTAAGCGTTTGGAGCAAGTTATTCATCATAATAAGCAACAAAAATCCAAAAGATATAATCAACATTCACCCTTCATGTCCCTACGCATATAGAAGACAGTATTAAAGATATTACCTAAAGATTTGCAGTCCGATATAAAATTTACATGGATAAATAAACCTTGCAATTTGCATTCAGACACTGCATTGTCACAAAAAAAATTCTGACAACTGATATTCATTTTTTATAGATTGGAGAAAAGGTGATTGTTATAGAAAGTTGTAGTCAGTCACTCAAGATGCAGTTTGATCTTCATATGATAATTACGAGGCACAAGTAGGCTTACTTATAAGGGAAACATAATTCTTTATGACATATTCTATTTTTTCATGACAACGATCTTATATTTATAGTAGTAAAATGGGTAACGAAACTGCTCTAACAACTATAAAAACAATCTTTATTTCAATGACACTCAAGTACAAAAATGACATTCACCAAATAATATCCATCGCGCAGTTTCCTCGGACAGCTCTTTGCTGCGTTGAATCGTGTTGGAGGAGGGAGACATGTTTTCTTCAGGATACTGTTCAGGAGGTCCATAGAAAAGTATACTTGTTAATTTTGTAGTAAAGTAGTTGAGAAAAACTCAGCACATAATTCTTCTTTAAAACACTGGTTCATATTTGATTTAAAACGTCAACTTGTGTGACCCTGGCCATATTATTTTTGTTTCACTAACCTGGAAATATGAGTTCCATGCCCGCAGCCTCTGAACTTCAAAGATTCCTCGTGGGATTATATTGGTTTTTATATTCATTACCATAAGTTATTTCCTTTATCAGAATATTTGATAATTCGTGTAAATATATACAATTTCATTTTCATAATAAATACTAAGTATGAAAATTCTGAGACGATCGATGTTATGGCCGAAAATAACTCTGAATGGCAACTCAAGCGATGGCACCCATGAAGTTCATGACGGACACGTGACGTAACAGTACATGATTGGTGGGATTAACTTGTCCCTTCTGCGCATGTGCAGGATTTAAGAAATGAGCTTAATGTTAAGGGGCCCTCACACGATCAATTTTTTCGTCAATTAATTGATATCAATTTATTGACGTCAATGAATTGATGGAAATCACTGTGCCCTCACACGGTCAATGATTTTACTTCAATTTTCAGTTTGATTCATAATTTCGAGATGAAAGCATCTGTGGAACTTGGAGTAGTGCTTGCTCTGGACACTCCAAAGCGAAAGAAGAGGAGTAAGTGGGTAAAGAAATGGTATCTCTGTCGAAGGGAACAAGGACATACAAGATTGCTAAGGGATTTAAGGGACGACGAGCCAGAGGATTACAGGAATTTCCTCAGAATGGACGCTGAATCTTACGACGAACTTCTAAATTTAGTGATGCCAATGATAGTTAAACAAAATACTACCATGCGAGAAGCCATTTCTCCAAATGCGCGTCTCAGTATGACATTGCGCTTTTTAGCCACTGGAAATTCTTTTGAAGATATGAAATTCCTCATTTATTTTTATTTTATTTTTTATTTATTAGATTTTATTTTCCACAAGGCCGATAAGGATCTATAAACGTCGATTATCTCCATCATCATTTTACGCTCACTTTCTTTCTTCTTTTCAGCCATGATTACGATGACGACTCTTTCACTGCTGCAAGGGAGCACACTAAATTATTGATCAATATTGACGCTTTGCCCACACACGCTCAATTTTATTGAAGACCCATCAATAAATATCAAAGGAGTTTTGATCTATCAATGAATTGACTCAATGACATTGTTTCAATTAAATTGATATCAATGTCCCCCTCACACGGTCAATTTCTCCATCAATTAATTGACGAAAAAATTGATCGTGTGAGGGCCCCTTTAAAGCCTGTCTAGAGGTGCATTAAAAGTTGATCCTGGACGCTGCCGACGCGCATGCGCACAAGAGATCTGGATCAAACTTTAATACTGGATTGACTTTTATGGCACGTACAGAAGTCGCCCTATGTTTTACCCTTGTATTTCACCAGCTGGTATTTCCACAGCTTCTTTGCTACGTGAATTTGAAGGTATGCCAACTTAAGATCCACAGTAGTTGAGGCCTGACTCACTTGCCTCCATGCTCTCACGTCTCACCGCACACATCAGTAGCATCATCACCTGTATCAGACATTACATAGCTGTTGAGCTCACGAAAATCCAGCACTGGCCGAACTTTATTCTTAGTCGGCTGTACAACCGCCATGAATGACAACACTGCGCTTTCTACTTCAGTGTCAGTGTCAGCCTTTGGAATCACTACCTTAGGCTCTTCAACTTCCGTCCTCTTCGTTGCCTGCACATCTTTCACTGCCACCACACACAAAACTTCCTCTTTCCCCACCTGACATGCTGAAATGCCAAATATCACGCTTCTTTCACTAGTCATTACGCCACTCAGATGACCGATTACATCCATTTCTAAAA
>NW_020869734.1:127500-135000 GCF_003789085.1 Penaeus vannamei | reverse complement strand
AAGACAACAATCATAACCACTAATTACTAAATTGAAAATCTATACAATGTTCCATTGATCTTGCCGAAATTTCTTTTGAATTAAATCCCAATAAAGTGATGACTGGAACATGCACTGTCCACCATGGTTTAATTTTTTTGTCTATTAATTTATTCTTTATATATAAGTGGCCCCTCAAATGCTTAGTTATTAAAGAGCCAATTAAACACCCTACCTTATCTAACCTATTTAATTAATTCTCTGATTTTTTTTCTACTACTATTATCATAGTTATTAACATTATTTCCTTCATTACCAAAACATGAACTGCAACACCAAAAGGAAAAATATAAACTTTTTTTTCAAAAATGAAAGGTTTGGCGTTAGGTTGTCTAAGCACTTATGAGTCATGTGTATAGAACAAAATAAATATAACTAAACCACAGTGGATGGTGCATGCATACACTCACATTTGCCATTAATGGGTTAAAAGGTGAATCAATCAAATCTTGAATCAGTAACTGTATATATTGCCTTATGCCTACAAACTTACTGGGTTTCAAAGTATTTAATTCCATTGTGAGTACCATCGTGTTTCCCTCGGTTTTCGTCATCCCAGTCCACTCCGTACCATACACCTTGTGTGCTAGGAACTTCTCCGATCCATTTCACTGTCCCAAGGGCTCCATCACACTCCACCCTATTCCCAACATCCACTGCTACTCCTGCCATCTAAAAATGATTATAAAGTTTGAAAATAGAAAAGGTTCTGAATGAAAATGAATATCTTCAAAGTTTCAGAGATGTATTTGGCCAGGTTTTGACTATATCAAGAAAATAAGTGTGCATCTACCCACATACTCAATATACCTGAATTACTGGAAATTTTACTTTATCCAGCTAACCCAAATCTCACTGGGCCTTGGGCAGTTGCTAAGTCAACTATTGTTCCTCTCTGTGTAACAAGAATCAGACCCTCTTTCACAAGCTGAGCGCCAATCTTCCTAACAGCTGGCATCAAATCTCGCCATGCTTTGGGTGAAAGAGCACGTGCAACCTAAAAATGTAAAAAAGAAAGAAAGAAAGAGAATGAAGCAGCAGTGCTTTTCAATATACAATGACTTATATCAATTATCTGACACATTTAAAGTCTTTGCCTTACCTCAGAAGGGCAAACTGTCTTCCTGACACCCCTTGCTTGTACCAATTCTATTATTTTTGATCGAATAAGGGCATCAAACTTCTTGGAGAGTCTCTGCTGCCGTTCCAGTGGAGGTTCTAGGCTTCTCTTAATAGCATATGTATTGTGAGTAGAAGTTATTGGGGTAGATGATGTTGATGTAGATGGTGTATTGACATAGGTGGGAGTGTCAGGGTTGTTATATGATGTGACACTGTTCACTGAAGTTGTGTTTGTATAAATACCAATGTTGCTACCTGCTGAGGTATTTGAATACGATGGTATGTCACTTCTTACTGTTGTGGTTGCATATGAAATATTTCTGCTATCACTAGGATGAAGAACTGCAGGTGATTCTGAATTTGATACAGATATTGAATTTACAATAGTATTACTGTTGGGTAAAGTGGCTAGACCTGTCACAGGAATGGATGTTGTTGCATAGGGTTGGGGCGTAGCAAGCACAATGTTGCATGTAGGGGAATGAGAAGATGGTTGTGTATATGTGATTGTTCCTCCTAATAGGCAGGGGTCAGCTCCAACTGGGCTGTGCTCTGACTGCACTGCTACAGCTACAGCTGTTGGAACTGTGAGCGCCCCAACAGTGTGCACTCCAGAAGGGGCTCCCAGTATTGGTCCAGTGGCGGTTGGCGTCAGTAGCTGGACGGTTGTCAATTGCTGAGGTTGAACCAAGTACTGTTGGCAGTTTTGCCATCTTAGAATAACATACTTTGTGAAGATTGAAAACAAAGCACCTGTTCATCCTATAAAATATAGGAATGAATACAATGTTTCATCAAATTACTTAATATCAAGTAAAGGAGAAAATATCAAAATCTTATACATCAATATTTTTCTATGAACAACATCATAACATTCAACATCTTAATATTCTTTAATTAGAAATTACCTCAAGTATGAGAGTTATCTAAATCTACAATACATACTAGATATCTAACTTTGTTTTATTAAGTCAAACTCACCTGTCCAGGTACTAGTGATGTTGGAGATGCAAGTCGCTTCAATGTCTCCTCACCCTCACCATCTTCTTGTTTTCTCTTCATTTAGATTTATTCTGGAATTAAACAATGCCAATATAAGGTTCATTATATGCCAAGACTAAAGATTTGGTGACAAAAAAAGAAAATGTGAGATGTGGCATATCAAAATTTACAAGCAGGGAAGGACGAAGGAGAGGAAGAGGAAGAGAAGGGCATATAGGGTGAGGAGGAGGAGAAGAGAGGAGGAGGAGGAGGAGGAGGAGGAGGAGGAGGAGGAGGAGGAGGAGGAGGAGGAGGAGGAGGAGGAGAGGAGAAGAGGAGAAAGAGGAAAGGAGGAGAGAGGGGAGGGGGAAGGAGGAGAGAGGAGGAGGAGGGTGAGGAGAGGAGGGAAAGAGGAGAAGAGGGAGGAGGAGAGAGGAGGAGGAGGGAGAGAGGGAGAGAGAGGAGAGAGGAAGAGAGAAGAGAGGGAGAGAGAATAGAGGAAGAGGAATAGGAGGAGGAGGAGGAGGAGGAGAGGAGGAGGAGGAGGAAGGAGGAGGAGGAGGGAGGAGGAGGAGAAGAAGAAGTAGAAGAAGAAGGGAAGGAGGAGAGAGGATGAGTGGGGAAGGAGGAGAGAAGAGGAAGAGGGAAGGAGGAGAGAGGAGAATAGAAGGAGGGGAGGGGAGAGAGGGAGAGAGGGAGAGAGGGAGAGAGGGGTGAGGAGAGAGGAAGAGGAGAAGAGAGGAGAGGATAGGAGTAGGAGTAGGAGTAGGTAGGATTAGGAATAGGAGGAGGAGGAGGAAGAGAAGTAGAAGAAGAAGGGAAAGAGGAGAGAGAATGAGTGGGGAAGGAGGAGGAGGAAGAGGAAGGAGGAGAGAGGAAGAGGGAGGAGGAGAGAGGAGAGAGAGAGGGGAGAGGAGGGAGAGAGGAGAAGGGAGAGAGGGAGAGAGGGGTGAGGAGAGAGGAAGAGGAGAAGAGAGGAAGAGGAATAGGATTAGGAATAGGAGGAGGAGAGGAAGTAGAAGAAGGGAAGGAGGAGAGAGGATGAGTGGGGAAGGAGGAGAGGATGAGTGAGGAGAGAAGAGGAAGGAGGAGAGAGGAAGAAGAGGAAGGAGGAGAGAGGAAGAAGAGGGAAGGAGGAGAGAAGAAGAAGAGGAAGGGGAGAGGGGAGGGGATGGAAGGAGGGGAGAGGAGGAGGAGGGAGAGATAGAGGGGGGGTGAGGAGAGAGGAATAGGAGAGAGAGGAGAGGAAAGGAGGAGGAGGAATAGGAGGAGGAGGAGGAGGAGGAGGAGAGAGGAGGAGAGGAGAGAGGAGAGAGGAATAGGAGGAGAAGGAGGAGGAGGAGGAAGAAAAACGAGATGAGGAAGAAAAAGGAGATGAGGAAGAGAAAGAAGCAGAGGATGAGAAGGATGAGATAGAGGAAGAAAAAGATAAGGAGGAGGAGGAGAACGAAAAGGAAGCGAAGGATGGGGAAGACAATGATGACAATGACGACAGGGGAAGAAGAGGAAGATCAGAAAAAATAAAATAAATAAAGAAGGCACATAAGCAAACACTCTTTGTTATAATCAACCAATATACTGACATAGAGAGACGCAAACACATAATTCTTTCCTAGGCTATATCAAAGTAAAACAAGATATGGTATGACTGAGAATAAACATCTTTACAATGCAAGAGATATTCACTCCCAATTAATACGATACAAAGTAAAACAAAGAAAGCATTCCAAGGCAGATTTTATATATACTTTATGGTTAATTCTTGAAACTAAAATGGGGCACTGACATGTTCAACAATATAGTGTGGAAACATTCCTATTCCTTATGGATTAATCAAATAGTTGCACATCATCAATACTAAGGAATCTGATACTAATGGACAGTTTGTGATGTCTGATATTCAGACAGGCCTAAGGTAGCTTCAGTCTACAGTAATCAACAGTAATGAAATTGGCTGTGACTGATAAGGACGGCATGACAGTTAATGGGGAAACTGAGGTAAACACTCAAAAAATAAGAAATAACAAGAAATTATGTCATCATCATGCAAACAAAACAAGTGTCCTTTCTATGAAGTCCTTCCCCCTAATACCCCATCTTATAGAGGGCTCTATGGAAGTTCTATAGGAACTCTTTTTGTGGTGCCCACCCAAGAGCAGGGACTGGTTTCTCATTTGATAACAAACTGCCATGAAATCTACATATTCTTTCTTCCTAGCGTATGTAATGTGGGGTAAATTTTCAGAATACCTTTGCATAACTGATCATGACGATTTTGGTATTGAGAGATTCCTCTCACCCTTAACTATCTATATATATCAAAACTTGGCCATGGAAACTCCTATCATTAATGACAATCTTGGCCCCAATACCAAAGAAGGACATGAAAGGTACCCATGAAAATACGGGGTAAAATATAATTAGAATACAGAAAATATATAACTATAGTAATCATATACAATGAATAAGTCATTGCAATGTATGATGCAGGGGGCTGTGCCCCCTGTAACTCCACCCTCCTGGAAGACAAAGAATCCACCATATATGTATGGTGGGATAGAGCATAAGAAAATCACCCTCAGAGCTGAGCACCTTCTCAGATCAGCTACATTTATCAATCAGGTTAGTACCTTATAATTCCTAGATTATAGCTTGCCGTGTTCGCCCCACCTGTAGGTTGTATGCTCTATACTGACATATATACACGGAGGATTATTTGCTTCCCTGGGGCGAGGTTGGGGGGCGGAAGTATAGTGAAGGTATTATCTTCAATATCAGTCATCGTAATATAAGTCATACGTTTACACGCAAATGCCTCCTGACTGCTAGTCTACACTGCAATTTTCCTAGTACCTTTCATGTTCTCTCTGCTATTTGGGCCCCTGGTTGGAAAATATGTTGTTTTTTGTGAATGTATCATAACAAGCAACAACAATGTATGGGCTGCGACCTGCAAGCATAGGACATCTATAGTGTGAGCAACAGTGATAGTTTTTCATTTTTAATAAGGATGTCCTGAAGTGACTTAATGTTTAAGTGATTGTAATTCATGTTTGTAATTAAATGGGGATGGACTTTGCTTTGTTTTCTGTTAGTTATGTTGGAAATCAAATATCTGCAAGAAAGAAAATTGGATGCAAGCAAGAATAATCATAATGACTGAAGATCAGTGTCACTGCAAGCATTTGCATGTTTTCCAACTTCGTCAGGGCCAAGAATGTGGGGATTTGGGGCTGTTCTGCAGTATAATTCCTATATATGTGCGTACTAGAGGGTGAGAGGAATCCAACGCCATTCATACCAAAATTGTTGTGATCAGTCATGCAAAGTTATTGTGAAAAATTACCTAATGTGGAGACCTACTGGCCTTTGACAGAGTCGCAGTAGCATATATGTATCTGGCCAGTCTATATCATAAGCTGAAAATCTGTACTACCAAGATACCAGACAATACAGTATTTTTCTAGTGCGGGGAATATAACATTATTTCATGCTCAGAAAACATCATTTTGTATACATTTGCGTGGACGGGTCTCTGGATGGATGATGAAACAAGTATTTTATGCGTGGAAAATGATTGAAAAAAGAACTAATTGTGTGCAGAAAGTTACCCGTGAACTTCATTTGTGCGGAAAGAATTTGACAAAATAATTTTTGCATGGGGAACACGTTCCCTGTGCAGACCAAACTCTACAGGCTGGCCATGATACTTTTTTTTCTTTTGAAAAACATATATCTATATTTGGTAATTTTCTATATTACGTCCGCATAACCGATATCAACGATTTTGGTATCGTTGGATTCCTCTCACTCTCCACATTCCAAATATATAGTTTTTATTGCGCGGAAGCCCCACGTTAGCGACAAACTTGGCCCCAATAGCAGGGGAGGACATGAAAGGTTCCAGGGAAAATGCAGGGTTAATTAGCACTAATAATATAACGCACAGTGAAAATAACCATGAATATTCACACGACTTTCCATTGCAGCCCCCTAACCCCCGCCGAGGAAACAAAACCTCCACCAAGTATTCCCGGCAGGCTAGAGCGTTACACAATCATCGTCGATGTCGGAGCGGCCGGCGTAATATTACAATTACTTCGTAACATTCCCACTGAATCAGCATATTAACCATGGCATAGTCAGCATTGTATATAGAGACAATTGTAGTATAATCAGGATAAACAGGGTGGCCCGCCCTCGTCGGCGGGTTTTGTGCCTCTTTCGATGTTACACCGATGGCCTCAAGGTCGAGTTTCTCGTCCTCTGGAACAACGACATCCCTATTCCTAACCGAAATAACCGTCGCGTTCAGAAGTCAGTCATAGCCGCCGCGATGACCGAGTGTGGAGGGTGCTCGTATTCGGAGACGGATTTTCTGTTTGAAATTGCAACTAGCCCGGAAAAAATACTACCAGGACCTGAATGTAAGGTTGCACCATTTCCTGTGTGCTGCAGCGTCGCTGTATCCTCCGGCCTAGGACATCCTGCCGGACACACCCTACCTCCTTCACCTTCCACGGCAAAGGAGCACCCTCCCTACTAATTAGCGGCATTAATCAATCAGGTTAGTACCTTAAAACTCCTAGGTTATTGGAGGTTATCGGCTCCGCATCTAGTTCGTGTGCGCTCTATCCTGCAGTGAATACGTGGTGGAGGTTTTGTTTCCTCGGCGGGGGTTGGGGGCGTCAGCCATGATTATTTTCACTGTGAGGTTGTATTATTAGGGTAATTTTATATATTACATCCGCCGCTTCGACATCGGGGCCAAGTTTGTCACTAACGGGGGGTTTCCGCGCAATAAAACCTACATATTTGCATTATATAGAGTGAGAGGAATACAACAATTCCAAAATCGTCTACATCGGTTATGCGGACGTAATATAGAAAATTACCCTATATTTATACTGTTGTAATAACATGTGTAGCTTAACCAGTCTAAGCACACCTTGCCAAATATGCATGTTAGTGAAAGGAAATTTCTTGGCTTCTGATGGGGTGATAAGCATAGAGGCTATGGCAATCACTTGCAGTAGTTCTATTTTGGACAATTACCAAGAGATACCACAATACATGGGCTTAATAAGACTGTAATGGTCACAAAGAGGCCAAACATTAGCTCTGATCAGTCAACAAACCTGAAATACCTCCCACACAAAACACGGACGTCAGGCAAATCTTAATGTTGGCAATTGCAGAAACCCGTCACGTACCTGCTTTCCAATCCCAGGCGCCTTTTCCCCCATCGCTTGCATTAACGACCCTACAAAGCCTGACACAGTCTAAGGAATCTTTCAGAAAACATGCATACCCGCATGACGTTCACCTGACACACAATCAATGACTCAAAACCTACCT
>NW_020869734.1:107500-122500 GCF_003789085.1 Penaeus vannamei | reverse complement strand
TCATCTGGGGAGAAACAGTTCCGGTACAAGTACAAGTGGATCTGGCCAGGAATAGGTTTACCAGTCAGGTTAGTCAGGGTAGATGATGCACGAGCTTGTCTTTGAACGGCTGCGGAAGAAAACTTGCTTTTTGAGACATTGTTGGATTATGGAGGATGAGGGGATGGAGCAAATGATGCTGGGAAAGAGGAAGGAATGTTTTCTGAAGGTTGGGTAATGGCCTGAGTGGGTGAGGGAATGAACTGACTGCAGGTATCAAGGAGGGTGTAGTAGTAAGTATTCAGTCAGAACCAAAGAGAAACAGGTGTTAAACTCTAGGGGAAGGGGGGGGGGTATTGAAAGTCTCAATGCCCTAGATAAGGGAAGGAATCATCACTGCCCATGGTAAACCTAATGTGTGCGGGGAAGAGAGATGGTTCGCCTTCAGGGTCCCCTTGAAGGGCAAGGGCTAAGTAACTAAGCTGGGGTATACCGTGCTCACGGATAACCCAGGCCGTTCAGGACTGACCCAAAGCCAGCCTTTTATCCTTACAACTTGGTTTTTACATCTCAAGGCCGGGCATAGTCGGTGGGGACATGGCCGGGCACGAGTAGAGAAGACTTTTTCCCGTTATATGCTTGCCTGTGACGTCACCTTTACAATTGCCTGCCGATGTGTCCGCCGATCATGCCCGCTTGTGTGGACAGGCCCTTTGAAAGTGGACAGGGGAAAAGAAGGAAAAGCAGAAGCTAAGAAAAAAAGACCATGCAAATTTGGTTGAGCCGAGGACTGAAGCCCAAGGCAGGGGAGATCCACGACACTGGGCCTCAGCTTCCATCTCCTGTGGTCCCCCTCCCACAGCAACAGACAGGTCTTCCTCGATACAATTCCAAAAAAGGCCTGCGCGGGATATACCGCGGGAAGAAACGTCCTGCTCGCGGAAGCGTAATCAAAAACCGGCCAAGAACATGTCCTTGAGATATCTAAAAAGGCGGAAGCCCATAGCGGGTAAAAGGATGAAGATTCTTATAGAGAGTACAGAGAATGGCCGTGATTACTATTATGATTTTGGTCTACAAAGATAATTTCATGAAATGTCCTATTCGGAATAATCGGACACCGAGGAGCTTGGTCAACCTTACGATCCTTTGTTTCATTATATGGCCGATGATAGAAGGGAGCTCCTGAAGAGTTGTTTAGAGATGGCCAGTGTGCCGGTATCGATATCGGTGAGGAATTCACCAAAATTTTTAATCGAGACCGAAAGAAGCCGGATGAAAAGACATTGGAATTTTAAATGAAATAAAATTCTCGAGAGATCTACCCAACCTATATATACCCGAATTGAAATGCCGGTGTTAAAAGTGTGGATAAAGTTTATGTTTAGTTCCCTTGTGGGGTTTAACGAAAGAAGTGAAAGAGAAAGTGAGTGATAGTGCTAGATAAGGTATAAACAATGTGATTGCACTCGCAATGGCTAAGTGCAATAGAGCCAATTATGGTAGAATTTTAAGCCTTGGTGAGTGGCAAAGATGATGTTTTAAAATCTCTTGGTTTAAGGGACGAACGATTTGGAGAAATTCTAGTTTCGAAATGAAACTAGAGGAAATAAAATCGAAGGTAAGTTCTGAGTTAAAACAAAAAACGATAGATTTAAGGGTGGGAATATCTTTCACTCTTAAGCTAAGAAAGTATTTTTTCCAAAGAAATAGAAATATTTTACGATCTGTACAGGGCTATGTTATAAACTTTGAATCGATACCTTTGATAAGGGAAATATTCGTTCCGTTAAAATTTTCTCAAACAATTGCCAGTCTTTTAGACGAAGCAATCTTAAAACTAGAGAACATAATGTCCTTGAAAAATGTGAAGGGTTTCCGATTTCTCAATTTGATTATTACTATTATTCTAATATTTTCCAGAACTTATGAAGAATGGATCTGCAAGACATTTTAAATTTGAAGTATTTAAATTCACATATTAGATATATCCACTCTAAAATGGATGACATGAATAGTAATGGATCTTATGTCCAAGGATTGTTTTTCGTCTCAGCGGATTTGAAACGTGCGTACTATTCGGTGCCCATTAGGGAAGCCGAGCGGGATTGGCTCCGTCTTCGCTGGAATCAGCCACTACAGGCTCCGGGTCGGCGCTTCGCATCTGTACAAAGCTGCTTCGTCCATTATTTGGTCTATTTGCAAGAATGGGAATGGTAACAGTGTACTACTTAGATAATTTGATTTGAAAATGTAATGTAAAGAGACTAAATAACGACATCCCCAAAGCTACATATATTTTGGAAAACTTGGGATCTACCATAAGCATTGATAAAGCAAACTTTTTACCTACAAGGAAGAAAGAATTTCTTGGGATTGTGTTGGACTCCTGCCAAATGTCTGTTAATTGACAAGTAGGAAGAAAGACAAGATTAAGATTTTAATTTCTCTTAAATCAAAAAGAATTTATAATAAGAAAAAGGGATGAATTTATTGGGAACTTTGTACCGTCTTCATGGTGCCCCATGTGCAGCATTTAGATACAAATATCTAGAGATTTTGAAAACAGATGGCTTGCTAGACGAAATAAAATTTTGAATTTTCTAATGAAACTAGATCAACGAGCTAAGTGCCAAGTTCTATGGCATTTAAAATATATTTTATTATTGTAATACTTATGGTAACCCTGATTTTAATCTTTAATTTATATTTAAACCATCTTCTTTCTAAGTTTGCAACATTTAAACCCAACAGACGAGCTTTTGCCTGCGATGCACTTGCTTTGAATTGGTCAGAAAAAAATTATTATATCTTTCCCTCTTTCCCCTTAATTGGTCTGGTCCTTCAAAAACTCGAAGAGCACGAGGCCGATGCCCATCTAATAGCTCCAATGTAGACCACCAGACCTTTTTTCACGAAACTCCTGGCATAATGCAGTCTGCCACCCCTCAGACGCACCATTGCTGTATCTCACGCGGAAAGCTATGGATCTTGTGGCCTGACCGATTTCAGGGGTTAACAAGTGTTGGAATATCAGTATACACTGCCAGATTAATGTCATCCTCCGGCAATGGATTAGTTTTTGTGAATCGAGACAAATTTAATTTCTATTACCCACTTTTAAATGGCATTTTCGAATTTCGTTTACAAAATTCAACCGTAACAATTGTAAAAATATGTTATAATTTTAAGTAACATGTTCCGATCAGCAGTGTCTTCCATTCCCAACTTTGAAGGATTACCAGCAGGACAACATTCTCTTATAAGGCAATTTATGAAGGCGGTCTGTATTCTAAATCCACCGCTTCCAAGATTTATTTGAAACTTGGGACCCAGAAATAGTACCGACGTATCTCAGAAACAGGAACCGTGAGGACATGGGAATGCTGGGCAAAAAACAAAGCTTTAATGCTAGTGGAGTCGGGCCAACGAAACCGAAATATCCACACATTTTATTTAATGTTATTTTTAAGAAAAAAAGTAATTTTTCTAAATGTAGAATTCTTAAAAACTTCGTGAATGGGGAATCATAAGACAAATTTTATTTCAGAAATACAAGGAGGAAAATTAGTTTGTTTGTTTTAAACTTACACATTGAAAATAAGAAGTTGATTTCCTTTAAGACGCATAAATCTGTCAATCCACTTTATCTAGAGGGACTGAAATATTGAAAAAAATAACAACAACAATCAAACAGGAATTGATGTTGATGAATACAAAGTTTCCACGAGACATGCCTCAACTAGTCATGCCCAACGGATTGTTTCACTTCGCTCCACTTAGTTTCCTATGCTATAGTCTTCCCCCAGGATTATATACTTGATAAGTATTTTGTATTTCGGTAATATTGGAAATGCAACCCCACACCTAATTTAAAAAAAAATCCAAGCTTACCATGTAGTAGAACACCTCATTCTATTTCTTATGTACCATTTTCTGCGCAAATTGATAATAACGGAGTTATAGAGGGTATGAAATCCAAGATTTCCAGGAGCCGCAGTTACCTTCCTCCTCAAGCGCCGCGACAAAATGAAAAAAAGGTGAGCGATGGGAAATCGGACGGATTTGTAGCGGATGACGTATGAAGGGAAATCAAATGAGTCAATTAGATTCGTGCGTGGTGTGAACATAAACACTCATAGAACCAATCAGATATGGAATAGATCATCACGTGACAATAGAAGCTGGGCCTAGGAGAAGGCTGTTGAAAGTAAAATCAGTTCCATCATGACAAGACAGTGTGTAGGTTGTGAGAACAATTATTTCGATTTCACCGCGGAATATCAACAAAAAAACTAAGCAAGCTTACTAAATCTACGAGATCACAGTGTACTGTCAGTGGAAGTGCAATGCCCGCACTGTAAGACATCGTGTCATCACAAAAATGACAGACACCAGTGGGTTTCTGGTGCAAGGAAACGGATTAAAGAAACATAACGAAGAAAGCAGTGCAATTTTGCTGTACGCAATTCCCACCAACAACAATCTGGAATACCTCGACGATCCCAGTCAGCCGCAGCCTGGCCCGTCTGGAGTTAAGGCTGAAGGTAAGATGACGTCAAAACTGCTCCTGGGTCTGGGCTCTCGTGCCGGAACATACGAGGTGGAGAATTGCAAACAAAGGTTGGAGGTCGTCAGCCCCCTTGAAAGGGGGTATAAGGGGGCGAATCCCCCTATACCTACAGAAGACGTGCCAGATACCTTGTTTTCCCAGGCTCTATTCTGCCGGAACACACGAGGTGAAGATTTTGTAGACCCCTCCCCTGAAAGGGGGTTTAATGGAGTGGAGCCCCCTATATAACCCGGAAATGTGTTGATATACTGTACTTACTAGTATACCGATATTTCTCGAAATTCCCAGATATGTAGGCCTATCATGACCCCCCAGCTATCGAGACCGCTATCGTAGCTATGCTTTATTTGCAAAGGAAATGAATGCTAGATTCGTTCGAAACACGACGGAAGCTATTGGAAAATTATTTTATTCTCCCAAATAATGGTGTGGGGTTGTATTTCCAAATTTACCTGCATTTCTGTTAGTTACCCGTCCCATAGACTAAAGTTCGTACATTTATATATTATGGGGAAATAAACTTTCCGATAATCTGGGCTAGTTATTTATCAGGGTTGGAATTCTATGGAAATTCTTCTACTAAAAGGAAACAAAAGACGTAAGACGAATGAACAAGTCACTACGGAATTCTTTTCCGAAGGCCGCATTTTATTTTGTAGGACTACAGATTATTCTGATGCAGATGAAAAGTGTATTAAGCAATATTGAAGTATTTTCCTTTGTTCAAATAAATCAGACATAAAACATTTCTGAAACCATCCTGGTATGATGAGGCAGACCGAACGTCATCGCGGCGGAAATTTCATCCGATGTCACTTCAGCTGGTCTTCTAGCTGGGCAATATCAAAGGCAAAGCCACAGGATAAGGTTTGGGGTAGGGGGAGTAGGGGAAAAGGGGGGGTATCAGGAGGCGGGTGGATGTCTGCAGTCTCTCTGATTGTAGGTCGAGTGGCGTAATGGTTAATGGTTAAAGGCAAAAATAAATGTGCTAGATATCTAAGGTCATATAACACTATAGGAAAGTATTTTAAAGGAGGGGTGAAGGGTGATGTTTGCCATTCGTCACCTATCTAGAGTGATCTTCAAAGGTTAAAGATTGGGTAAAGAAGTTGCTGTGTGAATGGGCTATGGTGGGTTTAGGTAAGGGAATTACATGTGTTTATCCAGGAGGGAGTGGAAATGATAGAGGGGATGGATGGAGGGAGAATGTGCGTACAATTGGAGTTGAGGGGGATGAGTTGTGTTAAAAGGGAGTAGGAGGAAGGGGTGTAAGGGGAATATGAGTAGGATTGATATCGGTAGTATCAGGAGGATGGATATCGGTAGTAGGCAGAATTGAGAGGGTTAGGTTGTGTTGAGAGGGAGTAGGAGTTAGGGGTGTTGGGGGAATATGAGCAGGAGGGTTATGCAGTCACTTCGTGTGGAGGGAGCATGAGTTGTGGAATTTTGTGTCTCAAGCATATAGTTTTGGATATCTTCCATAGTTTCTGCAGTGGAGTTGGTAGGAGAGTTTTGTGAGACAAAGGTTTTCTTATGAGGGAGGGAAGAGGAGACTGGTGTCTGAGGAATAAAGGCAAAGGTAAGTGGAAGTGACTGTGCAGTAGGGGAAGAAGGGGATGAACGTTTAGTGTGTCTGCTTCGGAATTTGACTGGGGGAGATAGAATGTAGAAGTGGATATGGGGAAGTAAGTAGTTATAGGGGAAGGTGTAGGAACATCTTGAGGTGGAGGGGGAGGGGCAGAGCGAGCGACATTACTATAGTAGGGAGTATAAGAGAAACGTCGGCGTGCTTCCTGTTTGGCTTCACGTAGAGTGTGACCATTTTTGTATCTGAGAGTTGCTACCTCGGTGGGACAGCCTTTATAAAATAAATTATGGGGGCTGCCGCAGTTAGCACATGTGCATGTTTGTGCAGGGCAGTTTGATCTGTTATGACCGGGTTGGGCACAGAGGGGGCATCGGTCTGTGGAGCGGCAGTGTTTGGTAGGATGTCTAAATCGCCAACAATTTTGACATTGACAAGGAGGGGGTTGGTATGGTCGAACAGGGAGGGATTGTCCATCAGTGTAGATACGAACGGAAAGGTCATGTGTACTGAAAGTAATTTTGGCAATGTTGGTGGGTTTCTTTCTGACCAATCTTTGGTATCGACTGGGCAGTTTGCTGGGGAGATATAGACAGTTCCGGTACAATTATTAAGAGTTGGATGAGGTTCTGCAGAGATGGGGTTGCCAGAGAGATCAGTTAGTTTTGATAATGCTATAGCTTCAGCTTCAGATCTGACTGTTACAAGACGGGAGCGATTGCGTCAGGTACGGTTTGGAGAAGGGACGGAAACAAAAAGCTGGAGGGGGAAAAGACCATGAGACCATAGTTGAGTCGAGGGCTGAGGTCCCAGACAGGGGAGATCCCTGCATTGGGTCTCAGTCTCCGTCTCCTAAGCCTGCCCCCCCCCCTACAACAACAACGGGCAAGGGATTGAGGGGGTTGCATTCCTTAAACTCCAGGAATTTGCTAGTTGACGAGTAATGCGGTTTCCGGAAAGGACGCCAAACTCTCAATCAACTAGTAAAACTGGAGAGAGTCATATTCAAGAGGCATTTGCCAAAAAGCATTTTTTGATTGCAGTATTTTTAGACATTGAAAAAGCCTTCGGCATGACATGACGATATGGCCTACTCAGAAAACTTTATGCTTTTGGCTTACGTGGAAACTTGCCTTGTTTTATTCAAAATTTCATGTCTGACAGAACTTTTGCTATCAAGTTGCTTCCTGATAATTTAACTTTATCGGACATATTTGTCCAGGCAAACGGGGTCCCACAAGGAAGGAACTTTATTTCTGTGTATGATAAATGACATCTTACCAGCTCCCTCTCGGAATCTTAAATACTCACTGTATGCTGATGATTGTGCATTATGGCATTCTGGCAATAATGCAAAATTCTCAGCAAATCGCATCCAATTGGCAATGGATATGATTCATAACTGGGGCCTCCAGTGGGGTTTTAAGTTTTCCACAAGAAAGAGTATTGGGATAATTTTTTCACGTAGGAGGATGCCGAACATCAGGCTAACTCTAGACAACCACCCAATACCTATTCAAAATTCTGCTAGATTTCTCGGTCTACTTTTTGATCGTAGACTTAATTGGAAAGACCACATTGGTCAGTTAAAGAATAGATGTCAAAAAGCACTTAATTTACTAATGTGCATTTCTGGACACAAATGGGGAGCTGACAGATAGTCTTTGCTAATGATATATAAAGCCCTGATTAGGTCTAAAGTCGATTCTGGGTAAGTCGTGTATGGTTCGGCATCAGACTCAAGATGTCTTGGAGCCCTCAAATGCGCAAGGATTGAGCGTCTAGAGGTGGAGTCAGGAGTACCTCCCCTCCGACTCGGACGCGGCCAGCTGGCGCTGACCTCTGCCGCGAAGGTGGCTCGAGACCCGAGCCACCCTAATGGTAATGGTGCCATTAGGCCCTTTACCACAAGCCTCCACGACCTCATCCAAAAAGTCGGTATAGATCTCTATACCATCGATACCCTGGTTTAAATAAATATAGTGCCATGGGAAACGCCCAATTTTACTATCATGGAAGCATGGCTTCCATCAGCCAAGGCCATGGCGCCGGAGGTGGAGGTACGCCACAGGTTCAGAGAGATCATGATCAAACATCTCCCTTTTTTCATATATATACCGACGGCTCCAAGACTGAGCAAATTGTGGGTGCAGGTGTATGGTCGACTGAATGTGAATTGAGTTTCAGACTGCCGAATCATACATCGAACTTTTTGCTATTGATAAAGCTAATGATTTTGCACTATCGATGACCCACGATAGAATATAAAATCATTAGAAACCACTCAAAATGGACTTCTGGGTAATATCATTCGTAAGCTACATAGTGCCAACAAATTAATCAAGCCGATATAGGTGCCAGGCCACTTTGGTATCCATGGCAATGAGCAGGCTGACAGATTAGCCGGGTCAACTGGCGAGCTGGACCTTAGTATAGTCCGTTCAGATCTCAGGTGTTTTGTTTCTCTTATAAAAGCAAAAATTCATCTCCTGTGGCAAAGTGCGTGGACCAACCTGTAGCTGACCAACAAAATCAGAGACAATATAGAGATGTGGGACACAGCCCACAGGAAAAATAGAAGGGATGAGGTGGTGTTGGCCCGCCTCAGTCAATGCCACCAGACTCACTCACCTCACACCCTATATAGAGAGAACTTTCCCTCCAGTATGTCCCCACTAACTATAAACTACATCCTTGCAATATGTCAGCACTATAACCAACAAAGAAATTTAATAAATTATTTCCAGATAAAAAATAATTTACACTATCAAACATCCTATCAAATGATGAAAGAATAATTCGTAAAGTAATTGCTTTTCTAAGGGAGAAAACTGACCTTTAGATTGAAAGAATAAATAGGATCCATTGGCTTAATAACCTTGGCCATATGCCGCTGGTTGATAGCCAAGAAATCAAACAGAAGTTAAAAGAAGTGTAAGGAGCTATAGTGCTTTCACCTGAGAGAAACGAAGAAAATGGACTCCTCTGCTGCTTCTGATTTTGCTGTGCGCGGTAAGTTGCCTCTGAGTTTAGTTGTCATAATTATTGGATAACTTTTGTTTGTGAGTATTGTATGTCCCTTTATGAACATTTATTGTAACGCGTCGATTACGATTTTTAATGTTTTGTTTGTCTTTAATTTTCAGTCATTTCGTCGGTTGCTTTGACATTCCTGCTAATGATTTTATGACGTAGTCCACGGAGGCTCTGCACTTTGCACTTTGCGAGTATATTCTGAGCATACTGCTATTGTAAGGATTATTGGTTATTTATATTTGTGATTTTTTTTTCCGTTTTGATATTTATAGCCCTGTTTTTTTGTGTGTATTATGTCTGTTATATGCACAATCGTAATTTCTGTGTGATAGTGTTTGATTTCTTATTGCTGTTATTTATGAGTATACATGTGGATGCCGATTTGGTCTACGATCTCGGCAATAGGAAGAGAAAACGCTCATCGGAGGACGACGACGATGATACGTTGCGAGTGGACCTGCGAATGCAAACAACCAGAGGAGCAGGAAAGAAACGCACTCTACAGCTGGTGGAAAACTTTCGTTGCCTGCAACAGGGGTGAACCGCATGCTTCCACCCCTGAATATTCGAGGCCTTCCCCGATGCCCTCCTCCATATGTGCTCTTCTCCCACGTGAGACAAGGAGAAAAGTTTCCGGGAAAGGTAGAGATAGTCCCCTCTGGCAGCCCTCAGCCCTCTTGCAATCTTTCAGCTTCCCCCTGATAGCCCTACATCGCCTGCTTACAACCCGGGTGTGACGTCTAAAACAACTTATTCTGCTCCCGAACCAATGTGCTGCCCCAACCCCGATGACTTCTTTAATTTGAGGACAAGTCAGGTGAGGGGCGGATCAGATCCCCCCCCCACCCCCCTCAGGACGGTTTAGAACCTCTTCCATCCAGCACGGTGTTTGGAACGCCTCGTCCTGCTCTCGAGCCTATCATTTTGTTCCCTAATCGTAATCCCTCTCCTTCATATTGTCCTGATGACTCCTCTAATATAAGGACAAATGCAACTTTTCCTTCGTTAAAAAAGGATACGTAAACTCTCAAAGTTATATACGTGGAGCCGTGTTCTTTCACAGATCTCGCAGTCAATTGATTTGGCTTTTTGGGATTCGCCTAATTAACATTCATATGTTTTAATAGATGGAATTATCTCCAATAAAATATAACCATTACTTTGTGTATCCATTATCCTTATCACACAGATATATATGCTGAGATATGAAATGTGTAAAGGATCACCATTCAAATGGCCTTGATATTTATTGTATAAAAATGAATAGAGGGGGTGGCCAACTCGGCTTTTTCCTTGGAAAGTTATTTTCTGTTGACGTACGCCATGCAAGGTCATCTCTAGTAGCCATTTCTCCGAGTCAGAGCACCACAATCAATGATCCTTTACTTTTGTTTTATCTATCTACGTACATCTTAAGGGGTATTGTCTCCAATCATTTATCCAAGATTACACCAAGGCTGGGCAGTCGCACATTACAGACAGATGTGCACCTGTGCATTATGGGTACCGCGATGCACCTGGGACATGACCCCATTTTACAAGGAGGAATTTACAGTTCTAACTTTCTCCTGCGTAACTAACACCTCAATCAATGATCATTTATACTCGTATTTTAATGTATTCTCCAATAATCAGTTAACCAAGATTACAACATGCCTCGACAGGGGCACATTATGCTAGGTACCAGGGGCGTGACGTCATTTCCGGGTGCCATCTCCAGTTCTAACCCTCACCTACGTACGTGGCACATGGGCGAGATAATTATAATGAGCCGAAATGTCCCTTCCGGCACTACTTGGGTGTTTTGATGTGGGATTGATTAAGAATATGGCCCTGAAGGTTTAATGTCACTATGGGACTATGGCTCTGCCTTTGATTATGCCCAGTTGGAAGACCAGCTGAAGTGACATCAGATGAAATTTCCGCTGCGATGACGTTCAGTTTGCTACATGGCCGAGGTCCAAGGTAGAGGTGATCCTCTACATTAGGCCCAAGTCTCCATTTCCTAAGTCCCCATAGCAACAAGCAAGGTATTGGAAGGGTGCGATAATGTGCAAATAATTCGTATAAAGCAGTAAAGGTGGTATTTTCAAAGTTGCAAGTCCAAAAGAACCGTTTTGGGGGTTCTACTAGATGCGTTTGTTGTTTTTGTTTTTAAATCTTTTTCACATCATGGCTATTATGGTATGCAAAGATTCTAAGCTTTTACTATATCAATCGTGATTATAGCAAGGAACCCAAAGTAGTGTTCAAGGGTCTAGAAAAAAAAAACGAAAAATTAAGCTGATGTAGATTACCAGGAGTTGGAAGGAGCAAGTGTTTGGCATTACTTTAAAATTAGGGACAGAGGTTTTAACCCGTCTATAGATATCTAATTTTGGGCCATCGAAAATGAAGGCCAATACTCGCTTGTGCTCATGGGCACTGCTTGATCATGTGAACGATAATTTGGCCCCATCTGCACAATGAGCGGTACCTCCCTACAGGCAAACTATTTCCTAGTCCTGGTAGGACACAGGAATGAGAACTAATGACATCATTAGCGAGAATAAATTAATCTAGTAGTGAAGCCTGGTCACAAATGTACTCATTTAATTCAGAACAGGCAGATTTGGCAGTCAAGACCGAGATTTAAATTGTGGCATTCTAGCTCCACGACATGCGCAGTATTTGCAATTTAGTAATACTACACTGTCCACATCGGAGACCTGACTGGTATTTCGATGAATTGTTCACGTTCTCTCTGCAAATGGCTGTCAATTACTTTCCAATCCGGTGAATTGGAACATGATTTGACAATCAGCCAACACAGGCATTCTTTCCTCACACGGCTTTTAAAGCATGTGGTCTAAGTTGGTACTAAGGACAAAGATTAACTCTGGGGAGTCAAAATTATTCTCCTCATATGGTACTTAGCTTTGGCTTATCTGGTAAGAGCAGGACGGTGGTAGGCATTCTCGATTACTCTGCTCTAAAATTATTTCCTATACATTTATTTTTGTACTGTCAAACATGAAAGTAACTTCCACATTTAACCAATTTTACGTCAAAAGATTTAAAAAAAAAAGGTTTAGATTATACTTTAGGGTTCAGTAAAAAGAACGAAAAATTAAAGCAATATTTAATCCAGGTCTACATAAGAATGCATTATAAATTCTTTTGAAAGTGCAAGACATTTAAATATATGTTATTCGTTCATTTATTAGCTTCCTATCCAAACAAAATTTCAACAATTTTCACAAAATTATGAAATAATGGTCATTGCTTCATTAAAAGATCGAGGGCTAAATACTTAATAAGTCTGGGCAGTGATGGCATTTATCCAATTCTTGTTCCGTAGTATGTCCGTGATGATAGTAGTGGACGACTCTCCACAATTTGGTGAACCGTAAGATAAAATGCCAGCAATGAAATAGTGTTTCTCTGCGCAGCGATATTTGTCGCATGGCACCGGCTCATCCTCATTTGTCAGAGGGCATACCACTGCTCCACCGCCGTCGCCCTGCAAATGTGCATTTAGCAAGATGCTGTCAATGTTCTTTTAATAAATGTAAATGTATTCCACTACAACTTTTGAAACGGCACAAGAACTTACTACACATGCATCCTTCCCATATTCGCCAATGATACACTTTTGATGCTCCTCGTCTAGATTGAAGGAAGGATCAAGGGTACCATCCTTAAAGGAACTGAATAGTTTCGCTCTGCACTCGTCATGATCACCAGTGTAAAGGACGGACACAGACCGCAGGATATTGCTGCCGAAATTTGGCTGTAGGGGGAAAAAAGTATTTAATAAAGTTCTCATATGTCAACAGTGCTGACTGCCGTCCTCCATTGCCAAACATTATAATGTTTCACCTTGTACACGTCATCTCCCCAGCCGACAATGAAGCACTTTTTGTGGTCTTTGAAGGGTTTTGTAGGCAAACAAACCGGGCTAATATGAGGAGTCTTCGTAAAATCGACAGGGGATGACATCTTCAGCACGGCTATGTCATGGGCATAAGTAGCAGGATTGAATCTGAAAAATAGTAATGTCCACTCCAATAGACCAGACCTTTAATTCAACTTGAAAGTAAAGGTATGTTTTTCTTGTAAAATATGATCACCATTTGGTTCTAGAACCTTGCCAATATACACATTTAATTACAGCCAAACCACAGGAACTGGTTCAGCATTTGGGTTTCATCTTACCCGCTGTGTATGTGCACATTAGCAATTTCTCGCTCCACAGCTGGGAACAACTCGCCGGTGGTTCCCTGGAGATTCCATTCACCAAGATGAACTTTAAGCCTATTCACTCTCTCGCCTAGTCAGGAGAAAATAGATTACACATTGTCCACAGATTTACTACAAAACCTAAATAATGTTGCTCACCGAAAACACAATGGGCAGCTGTGACAATGTGTTTGTCGTCGATAAGTGATCCTCCACATTTGTAGCGCACATCCTCCCGCGGCCGCAGATTGTAAACGTTCGGTCTTCGAAAGACCCGCTCTCTCACCAGCAAAGCCACCTGATAAACATGAAATTAGCATGTGGTTAATTTGTTGGCTACACATATGGATGCACAAGTTTAATAACGAATGAATTTTTGTATGAAGTATTCCATTATTGCTGTTACTGTTAAGAAAAAAAGAGCCTATTGGTGCGTCCTCGGCGGAGAGCGTGATTTTACATGCACGCATTTGCGGTTCATTGTGATACGAGAAAAAAAAATCAATTGCAAGTTTGGTAAGTTGCTAGCTTCACGTAGCATGTAGATTAACTCCATGCAAGTAGTTTATCAGGACATCCACCAACTAATTCAATCCCTAATAACATTAATTACAGGCTTGATTTCCACTTTAAAGATTCACACTTGTATAAAATATTAATGTTGTGTTAACAACACATTACATATTACAGAAACTGACAATCCTACTTTTTGTTTAATAGAAATTTATGTATATGATAAAGTTTGTGCAGACCGCAAAATGTATCTGCAAATAAGGAACCATAACTGGATGCGCCTCCCAAGTAAACAAAATATCTGCATTTAGTCGAGCCAAAATTGTCCGATCATTTTTCAGTTATCTTAAAGAGAGGACTCTCAATGACAAAACTTTTGTAGTTTATATTTTTCACGCCCAAACGAAATGAAGACGTTAAAGTATTATCAAGCTATGTATTTTTTTTTTACCCATATTTACCATTCGTTCATCCACTAATACTAGGTAATGCAGTCCTGAACCGATCCACTTCATAATTCCTTCATCTTAACGAGATCATTAACAATAAGTGAATAATAAGCATAAAGTCTGTAGGCTTAATCTAGAACCAAATACAACTTATTACTGCTATAATGGGTCAAATACAGACGCCAGTACAAGCTATTGCAGCCACTACCACACTACGATAACTCACAAAAAAAATCAACAATGGTATTGTTTGGTTTGTGTTCCATACAACCTTACTGGCTGAACTCCCTGAACCAACAATGTAGTCTAGCAAGTAATATACTATATCATTCAATACTATCAGTTGCTGATATCCCTTCAGTTACATACAACCAACCTAGTATCCATCCGAATACATTCTAAGGGTCAGCTACTTTGTGATCTAATTTTACATTGCCGATCGTCATAAACTGGAAGTCCAAGGGATGCTCCAACAGGACTACTAGCTCTCTCAGCTTTAGAAATTTAGTTTGAACAGTAGCCTCCCTAGCACAGCTGGTTTGCTTAAACTGGATACAAGCTACTAGTTTTCATGGCGACCGTATCTGCTGACAACTACCATGCCAGGCTTCCAAAATAAGCATCGACCTTGCCTTGTAGCAATA
>NW_020869734.1:100000-102500 GCF_003789085.1 Penaeus vannamei | reverse complement strand
CATGGTGGTTTTGTTTCCTCGGCGGGGGTTGGGGGGCGGTAGCCCCCAGTTGGGGTCGCAGGTGGCGCAGCCCCCGCAATGGAAAGTCATGTGAATAACCATGATTAGGTTATATTTTTAGGGTAATTTTATATATTGTCTGCCGCTCCGACATCGTCGCCCCTGCTATCGGGGCCAAGTTTGTCGCTAACGGGGGGGTTTCCGCCCAATAAAACCTACATATTTGCATTGTATAGAGTGAGAGGAATCCAACGATACCAAAATCGTCGATATCGGATATGCGGACGTAATATAGAAAATTACCAACAAATCTTGCCAATTTTACTCAATCAAGAGATTCAAAAAATTAACGCATTGAACTGATAATCCCCGGGACCTTTAAAGTACTAAAGCACGTTTCGTGTTTCCCAAGCGGTGGTCTGATCAAGGTTCTGCATAAAACTAGTAATTATTGTGATTCAAATACCAAGTACAAATTTCGACTGTCGCCGCTCTAAGAAAAACATTTTGGTAAGGCAAGCACCTGCAAATCTTTTTACTAATTAACATCTAATAAGGACACTGTCCAATCTCACCCCCTACTACATGCAAGGTGTTAGCTTACTTGCCTTTGTTTCAAGAGAAACTATTTCGGAGGCACTGGTGGTTAAATGATGCTATATTGAGGGGGAGGGGGGGGTCACCCATCCTACCCAACTCCTATTGCGGTCATACACAATGAATTTTAGTTCTTTTTGACACGACGTCCTTGTTTTGATGCGCGCGTACATTGCATTTGAGTAATTCCATTATATTACCGACATTTATTTACTCTTTCAACATCTGTGCGATAAATACGTTCCGTCTTTGTTAGTATTCTATCGGCTGCGGGCAAACAAACGAAGCGTTTTTTGAGGAGTGTGTAATTATTACCACAGGAAAACGGTCTAGGTTTGTATAGTTCTATCATTTCATAGGTTTTATTACCCAACTCCGCAACTACTGCATATTGTCCAAATATTATGGTTTCAATCGATACATTAAAAAATGGGTAATTGTTACAGAGCTTTTCTGCATGAAATCCTATGATTTCATCGATTGTCGGCGTTGTTTCTTCTGTGAATGAATCGTTCAGGAGATCGAGTACCATTTCTCCATCGACGATCTTGATTTGATAGTCCCGTTAGCAGGGGAAGGCATGAAGTATATCAGGGAAATTATGGGGTACAAAAAAAAAAAAGCTTAAATAAGAAAAATAACAATCAAAAATGCGTAAAACTAGCACAAAAAGTGCTTAAAATCGGCCAATGAAACTCTACGGATGTAAACGCCATCTTTGAAAGTTTATGGACACGCGAAATAAATCAAAAACTCTACGGGAACCCAACCCACATTTCTGTAAAACTCTACGGGAATTCACACGTTCCAACCCCCAAAAACGTATTGACCAATAAACCACCCTAATATCAATATAAAGTGCCGTGACTAGGCGTGCCCTTCGGGCACTGCCCGAGGGGAGGGTTGATGGGGGGCAAGCCCCCCCAACACCCCCCAGGACACATTCTCTCCACCACGGTATGTACGGCAAGACAGCTGCATTCACACCTTAAAATAACAAACCAAATACCTTTATATCTGGAAAAGTGAAACTTTCGTTTCTTTGTACTGTTGGTATTGCTTCGATTTTAATCACCTTTTTCGTCCTTTGTAGCTCTTAATGCGCTCAGATATAAAACTGGGGGTAATTGTTGAAGACCGCGACGCACCCTCGCAGAGACTAAGTCGAAAAAAAATGTTTTTCTGCATTAAATCCTATGATTTCATCGATTTACGGCGTTGTTTCTTTTGCGAATGAATCGTTCAGGAGATCGAGTACCATTTCTCCATCGACGATCTTGATTTGATAGTCCCGTTAGCAGGGGAGGGCATGAAGTATATCAGGGAAATTATGGGGTAAAACAAGCTTAAATACGAAGAATAACGATCAAAAATGCATAAAACTAGCACAAAAAGCGCTTAAAATCGGCCAATGAAACTCTACGGATGTAACCGCCATCTTTGAAAGTTTACGGACTGACGCGAAATAAACCAAAAACTCCACGGGAACCCAACCCACATTTCGGCAAAAAAAATCTACGGGAATTCACACGTTCCAACCCCCAAAAACGTATTGACCAATAAACCAACCAACCTAATATATCAATATAAATTGGCGTGACTAGGCGTGCCCTTCGGGCACTGCCCGAGGGGAGGGTTGATGGGGGGCAAGCCCCCCAACACCCCCCAGGACACATTCTCTCCACCACGGTATGTACGGCAAGACAGAGCTGCATTCACACCGTAAAATAATAAACCAAATACCTTTATATCAGGAAACGTGAAACTTTCGTTTCTTTGTACTGTTGGGATTGCTTCGATTTTAATCACCTTTTTCGTCCTTTGGAGCTCTTGATGGGCTCAGATATAAAACTGGGATGGTTACTGAAGTCGAATTATTCTTCGATGCCACTGTAAAGGTCTT
>NW_020869734.1:57500-77500 GCF_003789085.1 Penaeus vannamei | reverse complement strand
TATTGTTACTGACCTAACCACGACACCTCTCTTACTCATTGCCAGATGTATATCTAGTATATATACTTATGTATATATATATATATATATATATATATATATATATATATATATATACATATACATATATATATATACATATATATATATATATATATATATATATATATATATATATATATATATATATATATATACATATATATATATATATATATATATACATATATATATATATATATATATATATATATATATATATATATATATATATATATATATATATATATATATATATATACATACATACATGCACCGTTCTCAGGTGCGCAGAACTCGGTCACTGAAAAGAACGGACAAGGAACAGTTTATTAGGAGTCTTGCAGAGGAGGTAGAAGGCCATTTCTTAGTAAATGACTTTCGTCCTGCATACCAAGCCCTGAGAAAGCTGAACTCCAAGCCCTCTTCTCACGTGACAGCAGTTTACTTAGTAAGTGGCCAGATCGTCTCAGATCCTGTTGCGGTGCGGGTGCGTTGGGCTGAGTATTTTGAGCAGCTGTACCGGGTTGACCCACCAACTTGGATGCGGGTAGTGCCGTGATTCCGTTGCCGAACCCACCCATCAGTGAGGATCCACCCTCTCTAACTGAAGTTAGTGGGGCGATCTCCAAGCTGAAGAGTGGCAAAGCAGCGGGTATTTGCGGCATCCCAGCTTAACTGTTAAAGGCTGGTGGGGAACCTATGGCGCGTGGGTTGCATGCTGTTCTGGCTGCCATCTGGCGGTGCAGTACCATTCCCCCGGACCTATTGAGGGGGACCTATGGAACTGCAGCAACCATCGAGGCATCACACTGCTCAGTATACCAGGCAAGGTTCTTGCTCAAATCCTTCCAAGACGTATGAGAGACCACCTACTGAGGCATCAGAGGCTGGAACAATCTGGATTCACTCCTGGTAAGTCCACAATTGACCGTATCCTTGCGCTTCGAGTCATTGTAGAGTGCCGTCGGGAGTTCGGGTGTGGGCTGCTTGCAGCCTACATCGATCTCAAGAAGGCGTTTGATACGGTGCATCTGGAATCACTCTGGGAAATCCTGAGACTGAGAGGAATTCCAACACGGATTATTGGACTAATAACAAGTCTGTATACTGGTTGAGGAGTGAGGTAAAGCTGTGTTCTTGCACCAACACTTTTCAACACTTGCATGGACTGGATACTGGGCAGAGCTACTGTTCAAAGCCAATGTGGAGCAACTCTGGGCAATATCAAGGTTACCGACCTTGACTTTGCTGATGTTGCCATTCTACCTGAGTCCTTGGAATCCTTAGTGGTGGCTCTTGATGCATTTGGTAATGAAGCGAAGCCCTTGGGCCTAGAGGTCTCCTGGACCAAAACCAAGATCCAGGACTTTGGAGACTTGCTAGGAGAACCTATTCACTTGGTACATGCTTGTGGTGAGGACATTGAAGTCACAGAGAGCTTTACATACCTTGGTAGTGTAGTTCACAACTCTGGGCTGTCAGACCAGGAATTCAACAGACGGATTGGCAGCAGGGGTCATGAACTCTCTCGACAGGAGTTCAGAAGTACATGTCCAGAAGGACCAAGCTATGAGTTTTCAAGGCCCTGATAATGCCAGTTTTGCTATATGGTAGTGAAACCTGGACATTATCTTGTGCCTTGTAGTCTTGTCTTGATGCCTTCTGTAATAGGTCCTTGCACCAGATCATGGGGTACAGTTGGCGGGACCATGTGTCCAACCAATGGTTGCACCGTGAGACTGGCACAGGACCTGTTACCTGCACAATCCGGTATCGCCAACTCAGGCTATACGGCCACCTGGCTCGCTTCCCCCAGGCTGACCCTGCCCATCAGGTTGTTTCTCTACGAGACAGCCCTGGGTGGAGGAGGCCTGTGGGACGACCTAGGAGGTCGTGGCTTGGGCAGATCGATCAAGCCTGTCGTGAGGAGCTCGAGATGGGCCGAGTCCCTGTCTGGCGGCTTGCCATGAGGGACCCCAAAAGGTGGAAGCAAAGGGTAGATGCGGCCATGCGCCCCTGTCGGCGTTAGCCCCCAGATGATGATACATGTATATATATATATATATATATATATATATATATATATATATATATATATATATATTGTGTGTGTGTGCACACACACGTGTAGATATAAACATATGAAGGTAGCTAATTTCAGTGTGTTAATTAATGACCGGCCTGGGCCCTTCACCAGTACTTGCACCTCCTCCGTGGTTCACCCTTTACTTTTAGCTCATTTGTTCACTTGCTGGAGATAATAGAAACGCCAAGACATTTTAATTAATTCATTAAGAAAAACAAAATATGACCTATTTTAGATAATAATGTGACCAACACAAACTCAAAAATATAATGAACAATGAAATGATCGATTGCGGCCGGTGGGCAAACAATGACCGGCAGACAGACTGTAAGAGCCAGGATGTTGGGCCTTACAAGAGTTTGGTAGATGGCGAGCTTAGGGTTTAAGGTAGACAACTAAGATGTCTTGACTCCTTTATTAAATAGTAATGCTGGAGAGAAGCTTCTTCTCCGAGCGAGGTGTTGCTCCTTGGCCCCCCGCGGTGTCTGCTTGTCAACTTCTAGAGTGGTCTAGGGATCGCTATAAGTCACGTTGTTAGCGTGTGGCAACAGGCAAGCGTTACATTAATACGTAGCTCTTGCTGAAGGGAATAGACAACACAACACTGGAATGTCTAGTGTGGCGCGAAGAGAGGAATAAGCA
Organism: Penaeus vannamei; assembly: GCF_003789085.1. Taxonomy (NCBI): domain Eukaryota; kingdom Metazoa; phylum Arthropoda; class Malacostraca; order Decapoda; family Penaeidae; genus Penaeus; species Penaeus vannamei. The sequence continues at coordinate 74,730 of NW_020869734.1, read as the reverse complement.
CGTAGAACAATGATCATGTGTCTATGCATGTGTATGTGTGAAGATACGTATGTGACAAACATATAAGATTATATAAATATGTAGAATATAGTAATTAGATATAGATATAGCTGGGTTACACAGACAGCGAGTAGCGGGCGGGCAGCCAATGGCCGGCAGACAGACAGCAGCCAGCAAACAGCCTATCTCTGTGTCGGATCTTAATCCCTGTGTACAATTGCATTAATTATCGGCTCTGCAATATTATTTTCCGTCGCTTTAACACTTGTCAGTAACCAAAGTATCCTTACCGAGGCTTAGTTGTCTCTGGCGCAATACCCCCTCGGGTGGGCAGACCAGTCACGTCTATTCTGTACGGGGCTGGAATCAGGGTGTGCGTTTTCTGTGAACATCCCTCCTCGTTAACTGTGACTGTTACTGATTTATTTCCTTATATTTCCATCTTTTGTATCTCACATTTCCTATTTCCACTGCACATTATCCATATATCGCTTATTTTCTATTTTCTTCTTGTTTTAATCAATATGAGTTATCACGAATGAAATGTTGGTCACGAGTCCCTATCAGTTAATACCTACCATCTTGTAATTCAAACTAATTGAATATAAAACTAATAATGAATAATAAATACTGTGGCATTCATTACAACAGTTCAAATTGGTTTTATATTCATTTACAAGGAACTTCACTCGCCCTTCGACTCGTCCGCTCATACATACGGGCGCTTCTCCTCTGCGCTTTACCTAATACGCTCTCATAACTTACGCTCTTCACATCCATTCCTTTACACACACACACACACACACACACACACACACACACACACACACACACACACACACACACACACATATATATATATATATGTGTGTGTGTGTGTGTGTGTGTGCGTGTGTATATATAGATAGATATAGATATATAGATATATAGATATAGATATACACACATATATGTGTGTGTATATATACAGTATATATACATATATATGAATGTGTGTATATGTGTATATATATATATATATATATATATATATATATATATATATATATATATATATATATATATATATATATATATATATATATATATATATATATATATATATATATATATATATATATATATATATATATATATATATATATATATAGATAGATAGATAGATAGATAGATAAATGTATGTGTATATATATGTATGAGTGTGTATCTATGTGTATGTGTGTGTGTACATACAAATTTATCACATTCATTCTAATCAATAACTGTACCATTATCATATTAGTGTTTTTTATAAGCCATATTTTATTTAAATGTAGGCTTATTTTTATTGCATTTATTGTACCGTTAAATCTTCTTGGGTAGCATAACCTAACGGTTTTTAAGGCTCGTGGGTGTGGGAATGAATTCATTCCAATGCTAAATGTGCCTATTATTACAACGGTCATATAAACATTTCAACCATTAATATTTTATTCAGTAAACAAGGTGTCATATCTTTCTGTAAATCTTACCTATAAACATAATTTAAACAAGGAATATTCGCAACAAACTTTTTTTAAGGTTAACTCTATACCCTCCCTTTTTCCTACTAATTATAAAACAATAATCATTTCAATAAACAATAAAAATATGCATCAGACGGAATCGAGACAACTATTACGTTAATACATTTATCAAACCATAACTAAGCTTACCTGTTCACAGGAGGAAGGCCAGGACTCGTCTGATGAGAAATCATTAAAATAACAAACTTATTGCTTTCCTCCAAATGAATTTTTAACATTTAAGCAAACAAACCATTTATAAATGAGTATTATAATTTACTCTATTTGTTATAACACTTAATTTTGCTATATTGATATGCCTTTAGATTTATATAAAAAAAAAAAATGTGTAAACAAATGTTTCAGTGACGAATGTGCATCTTTGAAATCAAAACCAGCGCACCTTTTTGAATGTCGAATAAATAGTGATCTCGACACACACACACACACACACACACGCCCTGGGGATTGCCAACGGTTTTGAGCTGACTTTAATGACCCCGCCATAAGCTTGTATGGAGTGGCTGACTGGTTCTTTAAGCAGACCCCTCAGATCATGGAACCCGGTCTTGGTTGTGAAGACCTCATACACCAGGTGCTTTGCCACTTTTTAAAACATCTCTACATAGAAATCAGTGTCTCTCCCCCTCTCTGTCAGTCGATGTACCTTCGTATCTGGTTAAGGAACATTTTTATATTTCTCTCAAAGAAACATTATCCATTCTTGTAGAATAGTTTTGATCGGGGGTTGCCAACCAGTCGATCACAAGCCTGTTTTAAGTCGATCTCACTACTGTACCTGTTAATAATTCGTCCTTCAGAAGTTGTTATGCAAATAGCTGCAATAACATAACCAAGTACCCATGATACTTAGATTATTATATTTCTCTTTTTTCTGGGAATAAGTTATATTGATATTTATAATGATGTTACACTGTTACAGTTACATTTATGGAATATGTCTGAATATTATGCTGGTAGATCGCTTAAGGGTAACTGTAGAAAAAAGTAGATCATATCACAAAAGGTTGGCCACCCCTAGTCTAGATAAAAGTAAAATCTAATCTAGTCAGTATTGCTCCTTCAACATTCAATCTTTATTCGTAAGAGACCCGTTATATTTCCTCATCTCCTCAGGCTGCACCAAAGACCAAGCTCCCGAGGTGGCGGCCAACGGACACATCAAGTGCGCGCTCCGGTGAGTCTGGTCGCAGTCGCCTTTCTGAACGCGTGCTTGGTGACAAAGGGATCGTATGGTTTTCTCCACGACGAACATGCCACCTGTCCATTGCTACATTATATGATAACAATAATTATAATAAAATGATGATGGTGATTATGATAATAGTAATAATGATATAGTAATTATAATAACAGCAACAACAACAAAAATAATAACAATGATAATAATAATAATAATAATAATAGTAATAATAATAACAATAATCATAATGATAATGATGATAATAATGATAATAATAGTAATGATTATAATAGTAGTGATAGCAACAACAAAACAACAATAATAATGATAATCATAATAATAATAATAATCATAATAATGACAATCATGATAATGATAATGGTAATAATAATGATAACAATAATGCTGGTGATAGTATCAGTAACAGTAATAAGGAAGTCTAGTAATAATGATAATGATAATAATGTTAATTACTATAATGATAATCAAAATAATCGGAATTGTCAGTATTTGATAACAATGATAATGAAGATGATAATGGTAACAATAATGATGATAATGATAATAATGATAATGATAATAATGATAATGATAATAATGATAAGAAGAGGAGCTACAGCAACAACAATAATTTTGATAATTGATAATGATAATAATAACAATAATGATAATAATAATAACAACAGCAATAATGATGATAATAATGGTAACGATGATAATAATAGTGACAATTACGATAATGATAATGATAAAAGCAATAATAATAATAATAACAACAGCAACAACAACAATAATAATACTAATAATGATGATGATGATAATAATAATAATAATAATAAACATAGTAATGAAAATAATAACAACAGAAACAATGATAATGCTAATAATAACCGTAATGATGATGACAATAGTAATAGTAACAATAATAATGATAACGATAATGAAGGTAATAATGATAATAGTAAAAATAATGATGGTGACAGAAATAATAATAATAATAATAAAATAAGAACAATATAATAGTAATAATGGTAATCAAAGTCAAGGCTGGACGTCAGGGACATGTTTTATAGAGAAACGCTTACCAATCCGATGATGCAGTCGGGCGGTCGGGCGGCCAGCTCCTCTGCGCCCCGACTCCGACCCTGCATGCTGTCGGCTGCATACCAGCGCTCATTCGCGGCCGAGTCGCCTGAGGGGCAGCCGGGCGCGAACCCAGGACCATGCGATTGCAAAGCCAGCGCTCTACCACTGAGCTATGCTACCCCCAATAATGATAATGAAGATGATAATTATGATAATAACAATAGCGATCAATAATAATAATAGCAACCGCAACTATGATAATGGTCAAAAGTTACAGTTACAACAGTTACAATGATTATCATGATAATAATAAAGATAACCAGAATATTGGTCATAATAATGATAACGACATCGGTAGTGATGATAATCATATTGAAAATGGCAATAATGGTAATAATGATAAAGAAATTTTAGATTTGATTATAACAAAATACCACTGTATAGTAGGAGTACCCGTGGGTGATAATGAATCAGTATTATAAAAAAAACTGTTTTCTTACGTCTCCCTGCAGCCGTTGCAAGATCATGTGCAATTCAGGATACAGATTTAAAGGAGGCAAGTCCAAGATTTACATCACGTGCAACCAAGACACGGGGCAGTTTAATTACGCCGGCAGACCTTGGCGTCAGTCCGCTCCGAACTGTGTCCGTGAGTGCATGCGTCCATTTCGCTTCCCTCCCTTTGTCTCTCAATAAAAGGAGTGAATATAATGTGCAGCGAAACTGTATCTGCACAAGGATAAAATGCTTGTTTCATGAAGACACATTATAGAATGATACTTTGTATTTCTGCTTTTCAGCTCACTGCAAGAAAGGATGCCAGAATGGTGGCACTTGCGTAGCCCCGAACCAATGCCAATGTAGCCCTGAGTACAGGGGCAGGAACTGCGAGGTGAGAGAGTGCCCTGAGCCTTCGTTCCCGGACGCGCAGGCTAGCTTTACCCGCACCGACGACGACGAACTCCTGGTGAAGTGCCACGAAGGATACGTTCTTCCCCTTGGCACGGTGCCTGGAGGAGTTGCATTCTGCAGGGACGGTGCCTGGGAGCTCCCAGACAATTTTAGGTGTCAGCGTAAGTCACCAAGATGTTTTCCAGCCTCTTTTAATGCATGATAATAATAACAATAACAATCGCTTGTTACTAACAATGCATTTTTAGCAATAATGAAAATAATGATACTACTACTGCTACCATTAACAATGTAAATAATGATAGTAATAACAATACAAAAAATTATGAAAATAGCATCAGTAGCAATGAAAATATCATAACAGTAATGGTACTGATATTGATAACCAAAATATGAACAGTTATATTGACGCCAAAGTCTTCGCTTACGCAGTGAAGGAATAAAGATTTGCCAATATTTAATATGGCCACATCAGTCACTGAAAGATAAAAGATGTAATATTGAATAAATGGCGAAGATCACAGTATCGTGTTGTATATTATGGACACCTTGAATGCGGATATACTCGCTACTAATTGAATATCAAACAGGCGACTGCGGCAACCTCGGCTGCCAGAACGGCGGCAGTTGCGTTGCCTCGGGGCTGTGCAACTGCGCGCCGGGTTTCACCGGGGAAAACTGCCAGCGGCGTACTTGCCCGGACCTACTGGCACTCAATGGAAACGTCATCGTCACTCCAGTAAGCCTGGAGGTAAAGTGCCATGAAGGGTACATACTCAAGTCAGGAAAAGGTGCGATGGAAGCAAAGTGCCAAGCTGGTGAATGGACAGTGCCACCGGAAGACTTACAGGGCGACACAATTGCATGTATCCGTAAGTGTGAATTTTATGTTCAGAAAAATATATATATAAAGTCAAGTCACTGGAAATCCTCTTTCATGCTATAATGCTTATTAATCCCAACTGAATTGATATTTGAACAAAAGGTGCTTATTCATATATTCAACAGCATAACCAACATAGTCTCCTGGTGGTGGTCCACTGTGTTGTGTTAAACTGTCATGAACAGCTGTTGTTGTGTTGTATTTACCAGATAAAAACGGGATAATCACCAAGAAGCTATAGTGAAAATCAGCTCAAGAATTCAATAGCACATTTTCCAAATTCATCAAAATAAATTTTGAGCGTCTCTAAAAAAGTCCTAGTAATGATAGCGGTGTAATCTAGACTGATAAATAGTTAATATCATTGCCTTCAATATTTCAATGTTAAGATATTCCTTATCCTCATATTTCCTATCAAAATGACAATTATTCTCATTACTGTTATCATTATCTTATTACCATTAATTTCTCCATTATCATCAATATCATTCTTTATTTCTATCATCATAATTCTTCTCGTTATTGTTATCATCCTCATTATCATCATAAAAATACTCTAACTACAGTAATGATATCCACTCTCTTTAAGCTTACTTTCATAATGTTAATAGTTTTATCTTGCCCTTCACTGTGAAAGGGAATTCCAGATCGTCAAATTGTTAAAAAAAAAAAAAAAAAGGCAACAGTAACTATGTCACGAGTACGGGGGAAGAGCATGAAGGATAATTAGAAAAAAAAAACTTTCAGGATGAGTGAAGTGCGGCATTCAAGCGTTTTTGCCACTGTTATGTTGTTGGGGAGCCCCCCCACCCCCCATCCATAAACTCTCCGCCACAAAAGTCTAGGCAGGTCTGAGTGGCATGCATGTGTGACGTCACCACTCAGATGAGGAGGTGGCACCATCTCTCATCAAAAATAAGGCTGCGAGCTGATGACCCTCTTTTGCTGCAGCCTTCATAGAGATAACATCTCTGCCAGAGAAGCTCTAGACTCGTCGCTCATCAGCTTTTGTTGCCGTAAAAGTTGGCCAAACACGTCGTCCCGGAGCTGGCATCCACACTGTGTGCGAGGGTACAAGGCTTCGGAGTCCTCCGTAGCTGGTCATCCAAGCTGTTAATGAGGGTACCAAGGATCCGAAATAGAAGCTGAACTGAAGACAATGTTGGATCTTCGGAGATTGCCGCGAGTTGCCGCATTCTTCAGTATCTCCAATGTACCCTGACCGCTTCCACCTTAGCGTCCCCTCCTGAGTGAAAGTGAACCCTGCGGGCAACGCCACAGAGGGATTGAACTGTGGCATTTCCATTCTTGTCAGACGAGATATACAAGTTAAACCCATTGATCCCTTTCTCCCCTGTGGTCCAGTTTCAAAGACTCAGTAGCCCTTCAAAACCTAGAATTTCAGATTTACATCTATCGACCTCCAAGATATAGTGCCAAACTAAAACTTGACCACGTATTCGCTGCCTCAGGAAGTGCCCCTTCATTTTTATGTGGTGACTTCAATGCCCATCATCCAATATGGAATGATCTTAACTCCAGCTCTTCAAATAATATATGCAGATCAGGACAACACCTTGCTCAATTACTCCATAATTTTCCATCTGCGTCGGTTCTTAACGCAGGAACTCCAACGCACACCCGAAGGGAAGTTCTTGACCTTACCTTTCTTTCTGCCAACTTAATCCCATCTACTGATTGGACTATCCACCCTTATCTTTCCTGGGATCACTTTGCTACTGTCACATCACTTGATGCACCTCGCCTCCATCCACCTCCTCCCATTCCCAGATGGATCAGAAGAGCAGACCGGAGTCGGTTCTCTGCTTCCATGGACGATTGGTATTCCAATTATTCTCCATCAGATGACATTGATAATCTTGAAGAAGATATTGCCAATGCCATACATTCTGCTGCCACCTCTTCCATTGCTCCCATTCTGTATAAGTCTAAAGATAAGTGGTTCCATACTGACAGAGTCGGAGAACTTAAACATAGTCTCCTTCAAATTTGTTGAATGCTTAAACGACATCCCTCTCCCATCCTTTTGACAAGCTTCAGGACAGCCATCAAACTAATAAAAGAGATGATTCAAGAAATATGGACCAAATCATGGCTTCAATGGTGCGAATCAATTAATGCCCACACATCACTACAGGAAATGTGGAAAATGCTTAACATTGCCTCAGGAAAACATAAGATGCAGTTGTGTTACCCTCAAGCTTAAGACATTGCTGAAGAGCTTATACACTCCTTAAAGACCAGAGGAGACACCAACATTCTTCCACGCTCCACTATAAATAGACTAGATACTCTCAGACCTGAGAGACTTAGATCCATTACAGAGGCCATGAACACAGCTGCTGAAACAGACTTACCCTTCATCACATAGGAGATGCAGGCTGCTATCAAGACTGGAAGGGACACAGCCCCAGGACAGGACAAAGTTTCCTACTCTATGATCAATCATCTTGGTTCACACGCCACGCATTTCCTGCTTCACCTCTTCAATCAATCCCTTGCAGCGGGCTGCCTTCCTAAGTGCTGGAAAGAGGCAATTATTCAACCGATCCCGAAGCCTGGATCAGACGCATACCGCCCTATATCCCTCCTTTCCTGCCTCTGCAAGACCATGGAAAGAGCTGTCTTAATTAGGTTAAGGTTTCTGACCCCCCAGCCACATTAGTATACCTTTCCATACTGCAAAGGAATCGGCACTCGAGACAGTTTAGCTGCCATTCATAGTCTCACAGATGGGAGAGATGCAATCATCGTCTTCATTAACCTATAAAAAGCCTTTGAGTTGGCAAACAAGGATGCTAATATTAGCATCCTAGCTGAAAGAGGAGTCACTGGCAACTTACTGGCTTGGTGTCAAGACTACCTTACACAAAGGAAGGCTAGAGTTAAATTCCAAGGTCATATATCCACTTTCCTCCATTTCGAAAATGGCACCCCTCAAGGTGGCATTCTAAGTCCATTCCTGTTCAACATTCTAATAGCAGAAGTACTGTCATCACCACTACCACTCGACGTTCACATTCTTGCATATGCAGATGATATACAAATAATATCAACCGGAAATTTCCGACTTATCCATACCCAACAAGCTCTAGACTCAATCTACCCTAGATGTAAAGATCTTGGCCTCAAGATTAACTCCAACAAAACCAAGGCCTTACAACTCAGACGGTGGATACCCAATCAATACCTATACATAGACACACAGCAAATTCAATGTGTATCGACATATAAATGTCTTGGAGAGGTCTTTAATAGTCAGGGTGACTCCTCTGCACAGCTCCGCCATGTTCTCCAAAAAACCAAGTCTCGGATTAATGTTCTCTGCAGACGCTCTGCCACGGAAATGGGAGCCGGATTCCATGTTCTCCGGACCTTTTATATACAAGGAATTCGCTCTATCATTGATTATAGTGCCACCTCCCTAAAAGCTTTGACTCCAGTTCAACTTATGAAGCTCGAAACAGTTCAAAACAAATGCATGAGTCATCCTTGGAGCACCAAGATGAACTTGTCTAGAAAATCTATGTCTGGAAACTAAGCTAGTCTCCTTGAAAACCAGAATAGATCTCCAGGTGGCTACACAAATTGCGAAATTTGTGTCCAGACCCAACCTATCACCAATAGATTCTAAGCTCCACAATCTTGTTTTCCACCCTCAAGACTTCCCTCTTCATGACCTGCCATGGCATCAACATATCCTTAGCTCCCTGGACCACCTTAATCTCTCTGAAGCTATAAAGAAACGAGGACTTGATCATCCTCACCCTGCCTACTCCTTACCAGCACCCTGGCATCCTCCTACATCTTCTTTCATAAAACATACTATACCAAGACCTAAATCACAAGCATCTGCCACTGACCTCTTAAACTTGGAGAGACAAATCCACTCCCCGAAAGATGAATCGGATCTTGCAATACTATATACACTGACGGATCTGTTGACTGTTATTCCAACAAAGCCGACTCAGCCTTCGTACACCAGAGACATGTCTTTAACACCAGAATCAGCGATGGAGCCTCTTCGTTACAAGCTGAGCTGTATGCTATTAAAGCAGCTCTCACTCATGCCCTTCTATTGAATGACTCCCAAGTCTATATATTAACAGATTCACTATCTGCACTCCATGTACTACAACAGGATTTTCATTCAGATAACATATTAATAGTAACTACCATTCAATTCAAGATCATTCAAAAAAGGGAACAGGGAAAATCAACTAACTTCATGTGGATTCCCAGTCATGTGGGACTCCAGGACAACGAGGTAGCAGACAAGGCTGCCAAAGACAGCCTCACATATAGTCACATTAAGACCATCAAAACTAGTCTTAGCAGCGTAAAATCTCTAGCAAGAGCGACCGCACATGAGATCTCCAGAGTTCCTCATCTAGTCGGGGTGCAAGCTGGGTCCACGTCAGCTAAATGGTACCGCACCACCACCGACTAAGAGTCCATATCCATCCCTAGATCTATGCCACGAAGTGATGCTGTCATCATACACAGACTCCACCTAGGTTATAGATACACCTGGGAAATAGAATTCCGGGTTCCCAAAGACTGTCAACATTGTGAGGCCCTAATAGATGAACCACTCCTCCACTATTTACTTGACTGTCCAGTACTCAACAGGATAAGACCACCTCAGTTTCAAGATCTGCCGGATACACCTGTAGAAGAAAAATACCAATTAGCTGCACAATGTACCAAGATCATGCTGGAATGTGAAGACACTTTTAAAACAATTTCACTTTACCCACCCCTTAGATAATGTGTATTTACATATAACTACTTACTAAATTGAACTTTATCAACACCATCTTATTATGTCATAATGGGAATAAATCCCTACCATACAATACAAAAGACTTAACCACTACCGGGTAGCTCAGGCTAAACTCGGTATAAAAAAGAGCAAATCATAAGCGTTTTCGGTCTCTCATGTAGTGCTTATCTATTAGTTTCGCCGATGGACACTAGCATGCATAAGCGCTGACAGCAGAGCACATCGATGCCAAATTCAGTGGATTTTGAAATGTGTTTCTGGAAAAGCGTATGCGACGAGTTGCAGAATGTAATCATAATTACCTTTATCATTATGATTACGATTATTTTTGTCATCATTACTACTATTACATTTATTATTAGTAGTATTAGTTATATTATTATTATTATTATCATTATCATAATTTTCATTATAATGATATTATCATTGTTGATGATAATATTACATGATAATATTATCATCATAATTATTATCATTATCATATTATTACTGTTAATATTATCATTATCATCATTATGTTAATTATCATTTATATGATGGCAGCAGAGCCGTCAGCATCTTTAAGGTTATCATAATGATAATAATAATCACTATTATTATTATTATACTGATAATGATAATAATGATAATAGTAATAACGACCGTAATAATTATCATTATTATTATTACTACTATCATTATCATTACTATTATTATTTTGATCATCATTATCGTTATCATTATCGTCCCCATCATTAGCATTATTATTTACTGTAGCTGTATCATGATCATCATTTTGATTATTGTTGTCGTTTCTGTAGTCACTGTTGTTGCTGCATCAACATTATTGTTGCCATCATCCTCATTGAGGTCATGTTTACAATCATCGCATTTGAACAATATTCACGTTGACAAATGTAGAAAAGGTATGCATGAGAATGAATATCCTCACGATACAAGAGATGTATCACTTGTATTGTGAAGATATTCATTCTCATTCATATTTCTTCTACAACTATCGTATTTACCTGTATAATCATTATCTGACTTATTCTATGCAATAACAACTGCTACTGGTAATAACGATGGTAATGAGAATAACTGTACATCCAGTGATATATGGGTTGAGGTGTGGCCGCCATGAATCGCCTTGGGAAGGAGCGGATGGGAATGCCACAGGGAGAGGGAGGCTCAGGCGACGAGGCGCCAAGGTCCTTCCTCGCGTAGTGAAGGAATCAAGATTTGCCAATATGTATTATGGCCACACCAGTCACTGGGAAATGAAAGAAGTGGAATAAAATAAATGTTGGCGAAGATCACAGTATCGTGTTGTATATTATGGACACCTTGAATGCGGATATACTCGCTACTAATTGAATATCAAACAGGCGACTGCGGCAACCTCGGCTGCCAGAACGGCGGCAGTTGCGTTGCCTCGGGGCTGTGCAACTGCGCGCCGGGTTTCACCGGGGAAAACTGCCAGCGGCGTACTTGCCCGGACCTACTGGCACTCAATGGAAACGTCATCGTCACTCCAGTAAGCCTGGAGGTAAAGTGCCATGAAGGGTACATACTCAAGTCAGGAAAAGGTGCGATGGAAGCAAAGTGCCAAGCTGGTGAATGGACAGTGCCACCGGAAGACTTACAGGGCGACACAATTGCATGTATCCGTGAGTATGAAGTTCATGCTCAGGAAAGCTGTTATAAGGCTTGGGCAAAGAGATCAACAAGTTTTAGCAGCTGTTTCAAATGCTTTGTCGGATTTTTTCTTATTCTCTGTTCTTCACACAAAGTTCGCAACAGAACACCTGTGAATGTCAGCTACTAGGGTTAATTCACACCTCAACTCTAAAAGAACAATATTCTTCACACACAAATTTAACTTTGCCTTACTTTATCTGCAGGAGAAACAAAGGACTTTTCCAAGGTTACGCTAATGTGCATGCTTATATTATTAGTGCTGTACTAAAAGTTAGTACTGAATGCAGTTTCTTGAGGCTATGAATTTTCATCTATACAGGCTCAATATTCTGTCAACAGCCTTTAATCCCATGAGCTGTCAGAATGGTTGCCACTTCATGGCACCAAAACAAGATTATTGCAATAGCCAATGATAAATTAAATCTATATTCTAAACCTAATACTAAAACTGTCTTAAAACTTGGGGAAACATGCAATACTGCAAGAAGTAACATCATATGAAATGCAGCAGTAAAATAACAGAAAACCATAAGGCAGACCTCATTCCGTCCTTCAGCTACTTGCAAAAATGGGTGCCAGAATGGAGGCACTTGCATACACCCGAGCCAGTGCCAGTGTAGCCCTGGGTACAGGGGCAAGAATTGCGAGATGAGATGGTGCCCTGAACCTTCGTTCCCGGACGCGCAGGCTAGCTTTACCCGCACGGACGACGACGAACTGCAAGTGGAGTGCCACCAAGGATACGTTCTTCCCCCGGGCAGGGCGGCTGGAGGAGCTGCTCTGTGTAGGGACGGAGCCTGGGACCTCCCGGACGACTTCAGGTGTCAGCGTAAGTATAAAATCCTCTCTTGGACTGTTGCGGGAGGACCACAAAAACTCCTCATGACGCTTTATTTCTTATTTGAGGAACAGGTCTCGGGGTCGCTGAGGCAGGCAGCGCCCCCTGGGAAGCGGAAGGGCGGGAGCAGCCTGCTTTCGCGACGAGGGCAGGGACTCCGACCAGCATGACCCAGCCCTTTCCAGGCTGTGCGGAGTGACGTTTGAGACTTCTCCACCCTCTCTTTATTAACTATTATGGACGAGCACTTGATGCTATTAGAATGGCAAAGGTAAACATGATCGAGGAGGATCATATTCAGATCATCACGAGAATAAAAAATGATGGTGATGTTATTGACAAACACTAATACCATTATCAATAACAATAACAACAAAATTAACAAAAAACAATAACTATATCTATAATGATACTTTTAGTAGTAGTAACAATGATGACGCAAATGTCAATAACAAGAACATATCATTTTAGCTCCCACCCACACAGCCGTAAACTAATCTGAATCCATGGCCGATGCCCCTGCTACTTCTGTCCAAACACTATGTCTACCTTTCCTTTCTTGATCGCATCAACCATATCCCTCCCTTTACTGGCGCCAACAGCCAAGTTTCTGGCTTTCACCTCAACACATCTACTCTTCCTCCTTTCATGCTGCCTCTGGACAGGCCTTTCTCTCCCCCCCCCCAATAAATAGCATTGTTTCCAGTGACACGCTACTGACAACAGCGCTGGTGGCATTCGTTAGCAGTTCAGGCCTCACTGATTCAGTTTGGAAATCAAGGTCACGATCCGCCTGGGTGATATTGGCACCGAGTTTCATCCGGGATCAGGGATGGCTTGGGCAGCCTTAGTGACTAGGGCACTCATGAGCGCTCTATGATCATGCTGAATCATACCTTCAGCTTGTCCTCATTTGTTGTACTTTTTTCCACTATAAGAAATATTTTCCTTGTTGCTCTTTAGGACTTACCACAGACCAAACCAGTGTCCATGTTTCTTGCATCATTGTCGCGATGAAGGTGCTTTACCCAAAGATAAATCATGTTTCATAAAAGCAGTTATTTTTTGAGTCCATTAATCATCATTTACACACTTCATATGCTATCAAAAGCCTTTAGTCTTCTTGGTGTCGAAATGGTTTATATTTCATGACATCAAATCAAGCTTAATGCAGTGAACCATGTGTAGGTAAAAAATATCAAAGTTTTTGTTGTGTACAATATCAAAACAATGTAATGAATGGACAGTCATTAACAATGAAATTAAATGCTTTGAGAATATGCAGAACAACTTTTAAAACATACTTAAAGTAAACAACTTCTCTCTTTCAGCTGACTGCGGAAGTGGATGTGAGAATGGAGGCACCTGCATAGCCCCGAGGCAGTGCCAGTGCAGCCCTGGGTACAGGGGCACGAACTGCGAGGTGAGAGAGTGCCCTGAGCCTTCGTTCCCGGACGCGCAGGCTAGCTTTACCCGCACCGACGACGACGAACTGCGAGTGGAGTGCCACCAAGGATACGTCCTTCCCCCGGGCACGGCGCCTGGAGGAGTGGCACCCTGCAGGGACGGTGCCTGGGACCTCCCGGACGACTTCAGGTGTCAGCGTAAGTCACCAAGATATTTTCTTTTTGTCTTCATTGGCCCCATGGTGGTAATACCATTATTTGTATATATTTTATTTATGCAACATTTCTTGCGTATACACTCGCTAAGGATTTAGAAACAGTCGGTCAAAATAATCTTGGTTTACACTGCAAAACAATGCAACGCCATTGCAAATGTAAGATATTGAGGAACATATTTTGCAGCTTCCTGTGGACGCCCGGGCTGTCAGAATGGCGGACGATGCGTGGCACCGAACCAGTGCCAGTGTGAAGACCAGTTCACGGGCGAGCACTGCCAGCTGCGACGCTGTGAAGAGCCCCAGGTCACGGCCATCAGTGCCAATCTCACAGTCAATGAGACGCACCTGACGGCAGAGTGCGAAGCCGGGTATGCGTTTCCACACGGTGGCACTGTGGCAACGCTGCATTGCCAGGACGGAGAGTGGCACTCTGAAGAGCTGGTCGTCGCTGACAACAGCACTCTGGAGTGCACCCGTGAGTAGTCCTTCGCTGGCTTCAGTGAAGCACATTTAGTTCTCTGCACCAAACTTCCTTATTGAATAAAAGAAAGACTTCATGTCTGAACTCACATAGTGTCACTCACATTAGTGTATACAGAACATAAGGCAAAGATGTGTCCCTTTAAAATCCCCCTTTCACCCGCGCAGCTCAGGAAACGCCGTGTTATTACCCATCAAAGACCTTCAGCAACACGATCATGGAAGGGGATCTCTTCAGGTAACAGATTTGGACGCATCTCTCTGTACACAGACACATAAACATCTGCCTTCTTATGCCAGGGATTCCCAGCCTTCAACAGGGATACTCTAAAGGGTGGCAAACACATTTATTTGCATTAGGGCCTCCGACGGGCCACCAGTTCTGCCACAAACGCTCATCTTTTTGCCTCTTCCCACTATGTACTATATGTGTGTATAAACCTGCTTCCTCAATCAGCATGTAAATCTAAAACACAACATGGTTGCTCGATATTATCCACAAAATTACTGAAACATTAATCGTAAATCTTGCGAAACCAAAAATAATTAGCAAAAAAAACAAAAAAAAATGTTGTTTGGTATTTATTGTTTACTTGTTGGTTCACTTCTTTATTTGCCAGCTGTATACCGTGTATACCGATGATACACACAAAGGACTTATTTCTATATCTTGTCTATTTCTAGAATGATATACGCAGACACAGATCATTTTTTAATACATGGTAAATGTTCCAAATCAACAATGACATGTTTTTGTGCATCAAATATAATGCATCCCCCACCCCTGGTCTCCCCGACGCAGCCACTCGCTCAGGTGTCCGCGAGGGTTCCGGATGAAGGACGGCAGGGAGGGCGTCGCCCTCGTGTGCCTCGAGGCCGAGTGGACCGTCCGGGGGGAGGGCCCGATGGCGGATCTCGACCTCAACTGCTACCGTAAGGCTGATACAGAGAGCGTGTTGTACGAGAATGAGAGAGACAAAAGGATATATAATCATGGATAGTAATTGGGATAGAGAGAGAGAGAGAGAGAGAGAGAGAGAGAGAGAGAGAGAGAGAGAGAGAGAGAGAGAGAGAGAGAGAGAGAGAGAGAGAGAGAGAGAAAGAGAGAGGGGGGGGAGTAGATAGATACATAAATAGATAGATAGACAAGTAGATAGATAGAGAGAAACTTTGAAAAAATAGAGAGTGACAGAGAGATTTTTACTATGTCAAAAGGATGAGGCAACTTAGGTTTTCCTCGCCCTATCTTATCCCTGTCAGACCTCATACACACAAAAAACTCAGGTATATTGACAGTTGAGAATAAGTACAATACTTAAAATCTAGTCATTCAGTCAGTAATTTAAATATATATGCAATTACGATCCCAGAGAAGAGATTAGCATAGATTAGTGGGTGAAATGTTTGACCGTACATGCATGAGCCCGACGCTGTGGAAGTTGTGCCAAACCAGCCAGACATGGAGTGACGTTGAGACCCGAAGAGATTGAATGAATGGTAATTTTCTAAATCATTTTTTATAGTCGAACGTGTGATCCCGCTTCTGTATGGTAAAAAAAAAATCTGCAGGCTGAGCTATCTCTTGTCTGCACCCGTGGCGCAGGCCTACATCCATTCGCGAGTGGAGGGGCATCGGTATTTATTTGTGTTGTGCTTTTTGGGGTGTACCTACCCTACCTCTGTGTAGTAATACATGCACACTTGCAATGCACTCGGCACACTGTGTCGTACCCACGCAATGAATGTTTGCTACGCCGCCAAGCAAAAGCGCCTTTGTTTGTTTTGCGCTGTTGTGATCATGACAAATATAAATTGGAAATGGCCTACCGTTTGGCAAATCCCATGTCGTAAGCTATTCTGTTCGCAAAGCAATCGGGCTCGAAGTGTTTCAGGCAAAGTACCTGGTTGGCATAGGCTGAAAGTTGCTCCGCTTGAGATGCACAAAACGTGTCCACTTCCTTTTGGCCATTCAAATAGCTGGTGACATGAATGGGAACAATGAATTGGCATCCTTTGTTACAAACTTTGATAGCTTGAAACTGGGACAATTCCATGATATCATTGACTCGCGGGTGCACTGTGTGTATCAGCTATTCAACAAGATTCTCCCTGGTCCTGGGAATGACGTCACAACCGGGGATTGCCGAAGACCGCCGAGTTTTGCATCTTCGT
>NW_020869734.1:32500-50000 GCF_003789085.1 Penaeus vannamei | reverse complement strand
ACACACACACACACACACACACACACACATATATATATATATATATATATATATATATATATAATATATATATATATATATATATATACATATATATATATATATATATATATATATATATATATATATATATATATATATAATATATATATATATATATATATATATATATATATATATATATATATATATATATATATATATAATATATATATACAGATATACAGATATACATATATAATATATATATATATATATATATATATATATATATATATATATATATATATATATATATATATATATATATATATATATATAATATATATATATATATATATATATATATATATTATATATATATATATATACAGATATGCATACACACACACACACACACACACACACACATATATATATATATATATATATATATATATATATATATATATATATATATATACATCTCTCTCTCTCTCTCTCTCTTAAGTCCTGGAGCCAAGGGGTATTTTGAGGGTCGAGAGGGACCCTAAATCCCTCACTTGATTTTTGTAGGGTGTCTCCTGGGACACCTTTTTAGTGAGGGTAGACATGCTGAAACCCGGCAGTAATGGAGCTATTTAGTGTTTCGTCTGAAAAGTCAGCACCCTCGGATGCAAAAAAAAATGGGGGTAGGGGAAACTAGAATAGCAATAACTTCTGGTTGAATCACATCCAGTAAGGTGATGAAGAGCTATCAACATCCTGCAGGTTTCGTGGCCCATCAACTTGAAAAATGCACATCTTGGCAGAATTCTTCAAGTTCATTACACAAATCACTTTTTTTTTTGGTTTAACCACCAGACCCTCTTCATCAAACATATAGCTATTTTCCAATTGATCAAATGGCAGCAGGAATTTGATGTCATAGTAGCGGACGCGGGCAACGTCGGAGATTTTCTGTCTCAACTAGTTGCTGCTTACAATTTGTTTTTGCTTGACCAGTTCCTTTGTTCGCCTTGTTTGATTTAAAAGCTATTTCTATGCATTGTGTCAAATTGCTAGGAGAACCTGTTCGGTCAGTACGTGCTTGCGGCGAGGACACTGAAGTCACAGAGAGCTTTACATACCTTGGTAGTGTAGTTCATAACTCTGGGCTGTCAGACCAGGAAGTCAGCAGACGGATTGGCCTGGCAGTAGGGGTCATGAACTCTCTCTCGACAAGAGTATTTGGAGATGCCGGTACCTGTGCAGAAGGACCAAGCTACGGGTTTTCAGGGCCCTGGTAATGCCAGATTTGCTCTACGGTAGTGGAACCTGGATATTATTTTGTGCCTCAGAGTCTCATCTTGATGCCTTCTTGCGCCGTCCTTGCGCTGGATCATGGGATACCGTTGGCGGGACCATGTGTTTAACCAACGGCTGCACCGTGAGACTGGCACAGGACCTGTCACCTGCACAATCCGGGATCGCCAACTCAGGCTATATGGCCACCTGGCTCGCTTCCCACAGAAAAATCCTGTTCACCTGGTTGTCTCTGCAAGAGACAACCCTGGGTGGACGAGGCCTGTGGGGCGACCTAGGAATTTGTGGCTTGGGCAGATCGATCAAACCTGTCGTGAGGAGCTCGAGATGGGTCGAGGATGCGGCTATGCGCCCCCGTCGGCGTTAGCCCCCTGATGATGATTGTGTCAAATAAGGCAAAAAGCAAAGTTTGCTAATCTGTATGAACCTTTCCGCACTGAAAGATTTGGTATAAAGGAGAGGTCCTTTGTAACAAATCTTTCAGTGCGGTACGTTTCATACAGATTAACGGACTTTGCTTCAAACCACAACAGGTCTTCACGTATCTCTAGGGGCATGATCTTTTGCGTAACTTATGGGAAAAGAAGCTTATGGGAAAAGTGGTGGTTAGAAATATAATACTGTCCAATATATTTCATGTGTTTTCATACCGATGGGGAGAGATTGTCCAATTGGCGTTTAAGCTTACTCTACCATTATTAAACAAATATGTGTTGCAGTTCCCTTCTAAACAGAGACATAGCTAGTTCTTATTGGTGATGGGGGTGTAATATATCATTTGGAGTACAGCATTTTACAAATTTTTGGCCAATACTTGCATGAAATACACATTTTCGTAATGCCCATGGGGCATGTGCCTCCTGCCCCACCCTTACCATTAGCTACACCCTTGACAAATATATTATGAATTAAATGGGCATTTGCACCATTGCCAATAGCAAACAAGATAAAAACATGACCAGAATTTAACATTTCAGTCGAAGAATATCGTGTGATGGAAGCTGAAAACCATGAATTGTTAAAGCATTTTTATGACATGGAGCACCAATATCAAGAGACCTGAAAGGGTTAATGTATATCAGTGCAGGTCCATACTAGTTTTTAAAACTTTGTTGGTATCTGCCCTGTCAAAAGGCCCTATATTTGAGACTGGTGTTAAATTTCACCATTGTTTGACCTCTGGTGACCTTGACCTTTGGTTTGAGTAGTCATGCTTACATTCATCTTGTAGCTTACCTCCTAAACTACAAAATGAGTGGTCATACATGACTATATGGTGTTTAGTTCAAAAGTTATTGCTATTCTAGTTTCCCCTACCCCCATTTTTTTATGCATCCGAGGGTGCTGACTTTTCAGACGAAACACTGAATAGCTCCATTACTGCCGGGTTTCAGCATGTCTACCCTCACTAAAAAGGTGTCCCAGGAGATCCCCTACAAAAATCAAGTGAGGGATTTAGGGTCCCTCTCAACCCCCAAAATACCCCTTGGCTCTTGTACTCTCTCTCTCTCTCTCTAGGCAACAGATCAACCTCATCTATGAAGGATAGCCACAAAAGGACTGTCATCTATAATTATAGCTGGCTAAAACACCCATACATGTTGGCTTAAAACCTTGGTACCTGGAAGTGTTCTAAAAATTATTTATCTCTTCTTCGAGTGTCTCCCTCTTCCCAATTCCGATTAAGTCCACTTACTCTAGGGTGTTCGAAGTTTGGAAAACCATGGCAATAAGAAAACCCAAAATTTCCTTAATCCTTCAACCAAATGCCTATCTAAAAGCTGGACTGCTGAGAACGGCCTTTATTGTGAGGAAAGTTCCAGATTTCTGCAAATGTAAATCAGGTTTACATATTCTTGTTGAATGGACAAGGGTGCTGCTATACTCTCGACATATAGTGAAGATCTAACCCCCAGGCTTAACCTCCTTGCTTAAGCATAGAGAGTAGAGTCACTCTGCTTGAGCCTTAGCTTTTAAAAATTGGCAGGATGTTTTTTTCTGTTCCTCTTTGTGTGTGAAAGTTTCAGTGAGGGCAAAACAGTATAGTTAGTTCTCCTAGCCTCAAAACCACAGACAGCTATTCCCCAGTAGTGTTCCTCTGCGTCTAGGTGGCTTTACCTCCCAATTAATCTCTCTGCTGTATACTCGCACAAGCCAGTGAAAACTATTACACCTACTATTTCATCCCCTTCCCTTTTCCCGTATCACTGGATGCAGGGATAAACAGGCTGACACTAAAGAGAATATCCTGTGGCAGCTCTTCTATCTAGCTTTCATGGTTTGCAAGACTGTTTTCCACCCTGATCCTGAACTTCTTGTCCTTCTTAGGCAACTATTCTGTGGTGCCATGGGCTTTTTTCCCAAGCCAAAGGAAAACTATAATTATATCATTGAGCAAGGGAGATTTGGACAGCAATTTTCAGATGAATTGAAGACGGGTGACCCCGTGCTTCCTAAATATCTAGGAATCCTTCCATTGAATTGTACACAAGGGAGAGCGACTGTTTTGGTGTTGGCTGAATATATGGAAGTCATTACTTGAGACTAACATAGTTTGGAATTGTAAATGTGCATCTCTTGTTAAGCATTGTCATGGCTTCTCCCACTAGTAGCAAGGTTGCCCAAGTCTCGTATATCTTGGCCATGTGGAGGGAAGTGGCAGAGGGAGAGGCTAACAGGAGATATCTCAGCATACCATCACTACTACACCATGTGGCTTACCATTGTTAACCAAGGTTCCAGAGAGAATATAGGCTTCTTTTTTTTCAAAGGGAAGTAAGATATTTCTTTAACCAGAGAAACATTTAGCTACTAACTCAACATGGGAAATTGGATGCTGGTGCTTATCCCAACAGTAACAAAGACAGTGAAGAAGTACAAGTACACATCCAGTACTTATGGAAACTGTGGGACCCGTGCAAAACAAACTGCGAACTGCCTGCTGGTCACTGGCAATGTACAGCCAGCTGTTTAACGTGAATAGGTTGAAATTAAGTTGCATAACCAAAATAGGGCAGGATTAAAGCATGCTGCATCCTGCTAACTGCTATGCACAGCTTGCAACATCTTTCATCTCCTAGAATCTTGTCTCATAGAAGAATTCTTAAGATGGAATGAATAAACCCTCTCATTGGCCTTGTTGCATCAGGGAGCCATTTTGTCTCATCCCTCGACGAGGCGGCTCCTCCATGGGATAATTCAAAGCTGACATATGCTACCATACAAACTACTTTTATTAATATGAGTAAGCTCTTTATCAAAAATGTACCATTTTCACTTCTTGTTAGCATTGGCACTAATGATGATGGTGATAATAGTAATGATGATAAGAATAAGAATGATAAAATTAGTAATAATAAGGATGATCCTGATTACAGTTATAATAATAACTATAATATTAACACCAACTATAAGCACTCAGAGAGCGCATACCTCCGCCGGGGCAATAGGGTCATTGATGCAATAAGATTATTCACCTCTTTCTCAAGTACACGTACGTGTTTCTCCATCTCGCAATGCTAATGAATCCTTAAAAAATCCTGGATCCGGATCACCATCAAAGTTTAATGGCGTCCAAACTTTTTACCTCTAGTAAAAAATCATAAAAATCTGTTCATAACTTTGTGAGTTATTCTGCTAACCAACTAACCAACGAAAAAAACTAACCAACGCTACCAAAAATGTAATCTCCTTGGCGGAGATAATAATAATTGGAATGATAATGGTAGTAATGATAATGATGATAATGGCAATGGTAATAATGCTAGTAACAAGAATCATGATAATCATACTATAATCATAAGAATGATGCTGATAATCACAATATGACCGATAGCCACTATTAATCGACAGGATACTCTATCCATTCAGAATCTCTCTAAATTATAATAAGTATTGACCATAGAAGAATATGAAAAGGAAATACAAATCAGTTTGTTTCATAATATTCTTTCCTTTCATTACAGTGCGATCTGGATGTCGGCTGCAGGCTCAACATACAAGGGTGAGTATTTTTACTTGACTATTAAATAGCTGCTAAGAAAATGGTATGAAATAGCTGGTGTGATGTGTGCATGTGATATATAAGAGCTTTCTGTAGCATTCAGCTCTTCTGTGCGTCTATGTTACAGATGTGTATAAAACATTGAATTATGATAAATCAAATTGAGAGCCGAGTGATGCAGCGGTAACGTCCTCGTCTAGCAATCTTGCTGACCTGCGTTCAATCCCGCGCGCCGCCAGTGGATGGGAACCCCGGCCATTCCTTGCACACAGTGGGTAATTTAGAAGCAAATAAACAGACAGTATGCCACAGAAAAGAATGTCCATTGTAACAAATTGAAGTAAGTTAACCAGTTTAATATATTTTGTTTAACCCTTGGCTGAAGCACATAATAACCTTAATACCATCAAGAGAGGGAAACCGACACGCTGCACCGCGTCGTCAGGCCTTTAGTGAGACCTAATGCCTCGTTCACAGCCGGCCATATAACCAACGGCGTTTCTACGGCAAGACACGCCAAGGAACACAGGGGCCACGCAGGTTCTTCTTGCGAAATTTTGAGCACGTTGCCCTTGCGCCCGACGCTGGGAGCACGCGACGAACACGCAGGTCAGACGCGCGTTTTTCGTGGAAATAAAACCGCTTGTCCAAGACGCACGTCGCCGGAAGGTGGACGCAAATCGATTGCAAGTTTACCGTGTGAATAGGACGAGCGCGACCACAACATTCGATATAAACAGGACGTTCGAGCACATCTGTGGTTTAGAAAGGTGGGCCTACCCGCGCATTTCACACATTTCACTCATGAAAGCAAGCACACGTCTCTCCCTCACTCGTGAAAGGAAGCACACGTCTCTCCCTCACTCGTGAAAGGAAGCACACGTCTCTCCCTCACTCGTGAAAGGAAGCACACGTCTCTCCCTCACTCGTGAAAGGAAGCACACGTCTCTCCTCCAC
This sequence comes from Penaeus vannamei, assembly GCF_003789085.1. NCBI lineage: Eukaryota > Metazoa > Arthropoda > Malacostraca > Decapoda > Penaeidae > Penaeus > Penaeus vannamei. The sequence goes on along the minus strand of NW_020869734.1, from coordinate 43,756 downwards.
TCGTGAAAGGAAGCACACTCGTGAAAGGAAGCACATGTCTCTCCCTCACTCGTGAAAGGAAGCACACATGTCTCTCCTCACTCGTTCGTGAAAGGAAGCACATGTCTCTCCCTCACTCGTGAAGCACACGTCTCCCTCACTCGTGAAAGGAAGCACATGTCTCTCCCTCCTCACTCGTGAAAGGAAGCACATGTCTCTCCCTCACTCGTGAAAGGAAGCACATGTCTCTCCTCACTCGTGAAAGGAAGCACATGTCCACTCACACTCGTGAAAGGAAGCACATGTCTCTCCCTCCTCACTCGTGAAAGGAAGCACATGTCTCTCCCTCACTCGTGAAAGGAAGCACAGTCTCTCCCTCACTCGTGAAAGGAAGTCACTCGTGTCGTCTCTCCCTCACTCGTGAAAGGAAGCACACGTCTCTCCCTCACTCGTGAAAGGAAGCACACGTCTCTCCCTCACTCGTGAAAGGAAGCACATGTCTCTCCTCACTCGTGCACTCTCCCTCACTCGTGAAAAGAAGCACATGTCTCTCCCTCCTCACTCGTGAAAGGAAGCACATGTCTCTCCCTCACTCGTGAAAGGAAGCACATGTCTCTCCCTCCTCACTCGTGAAAGGAAGCACATGTCTCTCCCTCACTCGTGAAAAGAAGCACATGTCTCTCCTCACTCGTGAAAGAAGCACATGTCTCTCCCTCACTCGTGTGAAAGGAAGCACATGTCTCTCCTCACTCGTCACTCTCCAAAAAAGCACATGTCTCTCCTCCTCACTCGTGAAAGGAAGCACATCTCTCCCTCACTCGTGAAAGGAAGCACATGTCTCTCCCTCACTCGTGAAAGGAAGCACATGTCTCTCCCTCACTCGTGAAAGGAAGCACATGTCTCCCTCCTCACTCGTGAAAGGAAGCACATGTCTCTCCCTCACTCGTGAAAGGAAGCACATGTCTCTCCCTCACTCGTGAAAGGAAGCACTCTCTCCTCACTCGTGAAAGGAAGCACATGTCTCTCCCTCACTCGTGAAAGGAAGCACATGTCTCTCCCTCACTCGTGAAAGGAAGCACACGTCTCTCCCTCACTCGTGAAAGCAAGCACATCGTGTCTCTCCCTCACTCGTGAAAGGAAGCACATGTCTCTCCCTCACTCATGAAAGCAAGCACATGTCTCTCCCTCACTCGTGAAAGGAAGCACATGTCTCTCCCTCCTCACTCGTGAAAGGAAGCACATGTCTCTCCCTCACTCGTGAAAGGAAGTCTCTCCCTCACGTGAAAGAAGCACATGTCTCTCCCTCACTCGTGAAAGAAGCACATGTCTCTCCCTCACTCGTGAAAGGAAGCACATGTCTCTCCCTCCTCACTCGTGAAAGGAAGCACATGTCTCTCCCTCACTCGTGAAAGGAAGCACATGTCTCTCCCTCACTCGTGAAAGGAAGCACATGTCTCTCTCCTCACTCGTGAAAGGAAGCACATGCGTGAAAGGAAGCACATGTCTCTCCCTCCTCACTCGTGAAAGGAAGCACATGTCTCTCCCTCACTCATGAAAGCAAGCACATGTCTCTCCCTCACTCGTGAAAGGAAGCACACCTCACTCATGAAAGAAGCACATGTCTCTCCCTCACTCGTGAAAGGAAGCACATGTCTCTCCCTCACTCGTGAAAGGAAGCACACGTCTCTCCCTCACTCGTGAAAGGAAGCACATGTCTCTCCCTCACTCGTGAAAGGAAGCACATGTCTCTCCCTCCTCACTCGTGAAAGGAAGCACATGTCTCTCCCTCACTCGTGAAAGGAAGCACACGTCTCTCCCTCACTCATGAAGCACATGTCTCTCCCTCACTCGTGAAAGGAAGCACATGTCTCTCCCTCACTCGTGAAAGGAAGCACATGTCTCTCCCTCACTCGTGAAAGGAAGCACATGTCTCTCCCTCACTCGTGAAAGGAAGCACATGTCTCTCCTCACTCGTCCTCTCACTCGTGAAAGGAAGCACACGTCTCTCCCTCACTCGTGAAAGAAGCACATGTCTCTCCTCACTCGTGAAAGGAAGCACATGTCTCTCCCTCACTCGTGAAAGGGAAAAGCACATGTCTCTCCCTCACTCGTGAAAGGAAGCACATGTCTCTCCCTCACTCGTGAAAGGTCTCTCCCTCACTCTGAAAGGAAGCACATGTCTCTCCCTCACTCGTGAAAGGAAGCACATGTCTCTCCCTCACTCGTGAAAGGAAGCACATGTCTCTCCCTCACTCGTGAAAGGAAGCACATGTCTCTCCTCACTCGTGAAAGGAAGCACATGTCTCTCCTCACTCGTGAAAGGAAGCACAGTCTCTCCCTCACTCGTGAAAGGAAGCACATGTCTCTCCTCACTCGTGAAAGGAAGCACATGTCTCTCCTCTCACTCGTGAAAGGAAGCAATGTCTCTCCTCACTCGTGAAAGGAAGCACATGTCTCTCCTCACTCGTGAAAGGAAGCACATGTCTCTCCCTCACTCGTGAAAGGAAGCACATGCTCGTGAAAGGAACACATGTCTCTCCCTCACTCGTGAAAGGAAGCACACGTCTCTCCCTCACTCGTGAAAGGAAGCAGTCTCTCCCTCACTCGTGAAAGGAAGCACATGTCTCTCCCTCACTCGTGAAAGGAAGACATGTCTCTCCCTCACTCGTGAAAGGAAGCACACTCGTGTCTCTCCCTCTCGTGAAAGGAAGCACATGTCTCTCCCTCACTCGTGAAAGGAAGCACATGTCTCTCCCTCACTCGTGAAAGGAAGCACATGCCTCCTCACTCGTGAAGGAAGCACATGCACTCACATCTCCTCACTCTGTCTCTCACTCAAGCACATGTCTCTCCCTCAAAGGAAGCACATGTCGTGAAAGGAAGCACATGTCTCTCCTCACTCGTGAAAGAAGCACATGTCTCTCCTCACTCGTGAAAGGAAGCACATGTCTCTCCCTCACGTCACTCTCCCTCACTCGTGAAAGGAAGCACATGTCTCTCCCTCACTCGTGAAAGGAAGCACACGTCATGTCTCTCCCACTCGTGCGTGAAAGGAAGCACATGTCTCTCCCTCACTCGTGAAAGGAAGCACATGTCTCTCCCTCACTCGTGAAAGGAAGCACATGTCTCTCCCTCACTCGTGAAAGGAAGCACATGTCTCTCCCTCACTCGTGAAAGGAAGCACATGTCTCTCCCTCACTCACGAAGGGAATACATGTCTCTCACTGACTCAATAAAGGAAGTACATGTCTCTCCCTTACTAGTAAAAGGAAACACATGTCCCTCGCATACGTACCTCTTCTACTCACAACTCACACTCACCCCCCTCCTCCGCAAGACTTAAATCTCAAGTTTAGCACATGGCCCATAGGCCTACCCCAGTGCCAGAGGGATTGAAGAAAGGAGTGCCAAGGAGCAGGTGAATGGCTCTTTGGGGATGGGAGATGGAGGCTGAAGGGTCAGTTTCGGTTTATGATCAGGGTTAATGTTATTGTTATTGTTATCCTTTCTATTATGGTTATTATTATCATCATGAAGATGAAGCTCATTCTTTTTTATATGTATGCCTTCAGCACCCAAAATTATCATTATTGATTATTGCAAACTAAATTTCAGATTTCGAATGACTGCTTTATAATCAATATGTACATCGTAAGAAATGGAGTTGCGTTTCTTTGTTGGCTTCCAGCATATGGAGAATCGCAGGCCAGTGTAACAGTGATGAATGATAGTGTCTAGAGTAACTTCCGACATATGCCGTTGCGGGCATTCAGTAACATCAACCCTCATAAACCACCATCGTCTAGAGGTCGTACGAGGATATGAGCCTTGTGGAATCCCTGTCAGTAATGTTCCCTTTGCGTTCGCCCTCCATGAAGAGCCATTTTCGCGGGCACTACAGAAGTCTGCGAGCGAACGGTCTCTCGCTTTGACGGCGGCGCCCTCTAAAAATTCTTTGTCGTTCCTACTTTGTACATCTGTCACGATAAGCAGTGTTTCGTGTAAACTATATGCCAATCTCTCCTCTCTCTCCATCTACCTCCACCCCCCCCTCTCCATTTCCCTCTCCCTCTCTTTCTGTAAAAGCTCTAATTTGGACTTCCAGAGCCCCTCTGCCTGCACTAACAGGGCAATGATAGCTTCCTCCGTACGGCTCGATACCTTCTTGCTTGAAGAGTACAACCCGTTGGTAAGTGACACGGCAAGTACTGAAACTGGGAAAAAGTGCTTGGGCAAGAACGTGATTTTATCCGGCTAGGTAGTAGCGCTAGCCGGATATTCAGACGTTTTCTCTACACGGAAATAGGTCTTGATAAAAAAAAAAACTTTTATAATACATGGAAACCATAGAGCGAAGAAATGAAATTTATTACGAAAATATTAGATTATATTCACGATCGTTCGTTGCATGATGTGGTCGCGCTTTCAAACTTATATGAGTATATTAAGCTATTATGTTTACGCCTACTGGCTCGGACCATTATAACTATCACTTAAAATTTATTGAATACACTTACAGCATGGATTTTTTTTCCCACAATAGTGCTATTTGAATAAGATAATATACCCGAGATACCTTGGCCGTAATATTTTAAGTTGGGTAGACTAAAGTCCCTATCACACAAGCACTTTTTCCGTCAGTTTCTGGGGTTCCGTCTGAATTTGAGGCTTTCCGCAAGGATCGTCTACAAACGGAACGCCTCCCAGACCAAGTTTCCGTATGACTAATTTCCGTGTTCATCTTGTGCTATTAATAAATTAGATAGGATGAGTGAATGTAAACATAAGCTAATAACTTAGAACATTCGTATATACAATATACATCATCATATTTCTTTAAAATTAAGTAATATGTATGAGAATATTCGTGTGATTCCCGGGACCTCGCTCCGATAGCGCCATGTTTGTTTACATGATTTTCATACGGAGTTCATTAGGAAACGAAAAAAAAAAAAAAAAAAAAAAATGACGGAAATAGTGCTAGTGTGATAGGGCCTTAAGCTTACCCGCCTTCCTCATTTAGTCATGCGGTCCCTGGAATAGACGATTGCTGTATCTGATGGGCGTAATAGTGACCTTCTCTCTGACTGTTAGGTTGGTCAGAGCTTGCTGTAGACGAGGTATTTTAGGCGTACGTCGATCACAAGAATTACCAGATGGCGTTTATTCATTCTTATATGCAAATTAAATGTATAAATGAAATGACAAAATGTTTTTTTTTTTTTTTTTTTATATATATATATCTCAGTCCACATTCATGACTTGAACGTCCATGTGACTGGATAACAGCTTGGACGAAGAGTTGTTTTTGCGAGTTTCCTTGTTATGAATTGGAGTAAAGAACACCTTGCCCATAGTGAATGTTTTGTTGCTTTAAACCCTCATCTGTAACATAAGCATGGATATGTTGAGGTTAATGCACTACAGCCATGAAACTGGATCCCCTAAAGTTCTCTCTCTCTCTTTATCTATTTATCTATCACTCTCTCTTTATCTTCCATTTTATCCTCCCTCCCCCATCTCTCTCTTTCAGTTAATCTCACCCTCTTTCTCTCTCTCTTTCTCTCCCCCTCTCTCCCTCCATGTATCTCTCTTTCTCTCCCTCTTTCCACCCCTCTCTCCCTCCCTCTCCCCTCCTTCTCTCCCTCCCTCCACTCTCTTTCTCCATGTACCTCCTACAATTCGTACTCCCCAAAGTCATGGATATAACAGGATTTTTTTCCCTCTCTCAAGCCCTCCATTTGTATATGTGAAAAGTTTCTAACCTGATTTAGTTAGTAAGGACAATCCTTCAACATTCAGCGCTTATTTGCGTTACTTGCGCCTGTCTCCCCAGAGTGCGCTGCGGACCAGGCAGGCAAGGTGAACAACGGACGCATCGAGTGCACGTTCAGGTGAGTATTGTTTTTCTTCTTCTTCTTCTTCTTCTTCTTCTTTTTCTTGATGTGATTGGGTAAATGATGTTCAAGGCATTCTCTAAGGCGGAAACTTTGGACCTTTGTAAAGACAAGGCACGCTGAAGAGGTTTTAAAACTGTCAAGGTATAACATTTTGTTCAGGGATATGTTACATGGGAAAGAAATATCCAGACTATTTATCAGAGATCAGTACCTCTCATTTTTATTCATATATCTTTCTACCTTTTTTGTCGGTCCCAAGAAGAAAATATTCAATGCTATAACTACAATGACGTTCAAATCGGCGTTTTATGAAAAATTCTATTACTTTTAAGCACAGACTTCATTAATTTGCATGTTTGGTAATGGTAAAACTAATACTGGTATTGATAATGATATCAATTATGATAACAAGAGTGATGATGATGATTATGATATAATGATGACAACTACGACAATAATCATAATCATAATGCTAACAACAAGAACAAGAATCTTGATGCTGATGGTAACAACAATAATAATAATAAAAAACATCATAATAATGATGATGCTTATGAAGGTGAGAATAATAATGATAATAACAATAATAGTAATGGTAGTAGTACTACTACCATTAAAAATAATGATAATGGTAATGATAATAAGGATAATTATAAAAGTGGTATTAATAATGACGATGATGATGATAGTAACAATAATAAAGATAATAACAGTAATAATGACGATGATGATGACAATAAGAACAACAATAGGAAGAGCAATAGCATCAACAACCAGAATAAAATAACAAAGATCACAACAAATATAGTGATTATGTGGCAGAGGTAGCAACAATGGCAATAAATATAATGGTCATGATCCTGAAAAATATTGAGTATTAGAAGTAATAACGTAATGGCATGACAGCGATCCTGTTCATGGACCAAATCAATGGTTATGGAAATGAAATGATAGAAATTGTTATAAAATAAAAAACGAAAAATCCTTTTAAGCCTCTTCCCTGTGTTTCTCTGCAGCGGCTGCAGGCTCGCATGCAATTCAGGATACAAGCTTCAAGGCAAACGCAAGATTTACCTCACGTGCAACCAGAAGACGGGGCAGTTTATGCACAACGGACAACCTTGGCGCCAGTCCGCTCCTGACTGCGTCCGTAAGTGTCCAGTTATTTCACCGCATTTGTCACTCATGCGTATATTGTGCAGCAAAGGGGATTTGCTCGACTCGATGAAGACTGAGATATATCTGCTTTTCAGCCAACTGCAGAGATGGGTGCCAGAATGGTGGCACTTGCATAGCCCCGAGGCAGTGCCAGTGCAGCCCTGGGTACAGGGGCACGAACTGCGAGGTGAGAGAGTGCCCCGAGCCTTCGTTCCCGGACGCGCAGGCTAGCTTTACCCGCACCGACGACGACGAACTGCGAGTGGAGTGCCACCAAGGATACGTCCTTCCCCCGGGCACGGCGCCTGGAGGAGTGGCACCCTGCAGGGACGGTGTCTGGGACCTCCCGGACGACTTCAGGTGTCAGCGTAAGTCACCAAGATAGTACCCAGCTTCTCTCAGGATTTTTCCATCAAAAAGCTACAGCAACAGAATGACGATAGTAATGGTTATGATGATGATGATGATGTGATCAAATTGATCGTGGCAATTGTAATGGACATGATATTGATTACAATTCAACAATTTAGCATTAATTATGAAAATATTATGAATTAAACTTAAAATGGTAAACAGCTACGTTTCCAGTAGTTTTGACGGAAATCGCCAGCGAAGCCCACCTGGCCGCAAAATCTAACTGGAATTCTAGATAAAATCAGGAAGCCTTGATGGCGGCCAACGCCGAATCGACTGACATTTCATAATTTTCTTTGGACGTGATCTATGTTGCGACGGAGATGCAATAGAGCGAATTTAGAGTGGAATCCTAGTAGACTCGGTTAAGAAATCCAGATGCTGCACTATTAGGTGAAAGAAGGGACATGAATGAACGAGTGAATGAGAGAAAGAAAGGAATGAACAAAGAGAGAAAACGGGAAGGAGTGAGTGATGGGTATATTAAATGAGGGAGAGTGGAAGTGAAAAAATGAGAGAGAAGGAATAGAAGAATGAATAAATGAGTGAGGAGTGAGAGATACAGAAAGTGAATGAATGAAAGAGACAAAGTTAAAATGTTAAAGAATGTTCCATAAGGGAATTAATTATTGAAAAATAACAAGCAAAACACAGTATTAACAAATAGGTTTACCCATTCATATACTCACTTCTCGTTGTGAATCGTAAATATTAATAGGGTTTCTCTGTTCTTCAGCCTAGTGAACACAGTCGTAGAAGAGACATCCAGAAAGTATTAGAATCGTAAGTGATGCATGTCTTTTGAATGCGAGTGGGTTGGGTGCTGGGGGGGTGGGGTAGACATGGCGGAGTCAAAATCATGGAGCATTATGTCCTAAGATACATTTACTCCACATTTATTCATTTAGTTATCTATTGGCATAGGTGATAGAGCACGTTGATGCACAGAAGAGTGTATCAAGGCTTTAGTTGTTTCAGTGGCTTCTTGTCCTCATACAACAAGCATCTTTAAGGATATTTTACTGATGGTTTGGCATGCCCCAGCACAAAGAATTTCTATCAAAAATACGTATTAAAGAAGTATATTACTTTGCATTGCATATATTAATGAAAGGTCACAAAGGGCGGCGGTAAATGACACCATGAGATTCCAGAAATGGCTAGATAAACAATTTGTATAATCTACTCGATGTTGTTATACCTGTCTGAAATGACACAAAAATCCCTCGTTTTCATTAATGCAAACAAGATATTCCACACCATTAAATAGAATACTCTAAAAACTACCACTAGAATACTATAGGAAAAGGCAGATTCATTTTTTGGTTTAACAGTCTAATGGAAGTGTTGCTACATGTCTTTCTAGATCCACTGGGTGCTATGGGGAGGAGTTATGGGTAAAATGGTGATAATACTGACGATTACAATTGTGATCATAATAATAACTGAACATGGTAATATTAAGAAAGCTATTTATAACGATGGTATTCATATAGGAGATGAGTAGTTTTGTTGGAAATCGCCCATGAGGACGAAACGATGCCGTCACATCAGGTGTTGTTAGTCTGATGCTGTATCACCTGATATTTCATCGGGCTTTTTAGGACGAAATTTAGATTCCGGACGGCGACAGGTATTCATGTGATCCAGGGGCGCCAGACGCACAAAAAGCGGAAAGTAGGATGAATGAATAAGGGAATGAGAAAGAGAAAGAAATTGACAAAGAGAGAGAAAGGAGAGAGTAAGAGAAAAGAAAATTGAAAAGGAAGCGAGTGAGTGAATAGAGCAGTGAATGAAAGGCAGAGAAAAATCACAAGCAAGAGAGATAATCAATGAAAGAGCGATGAAGTGAATGTTGTTACGGGACTGAGGAGACGGAGGACCTCTGCTGACGTCATCAAGGCTTCCCGCTCTTTTCCCGAAATTCAAAATAGTTAATGATGTCTTTTAGATATCGTCAAAATACTTACAAGGTTCAAAAAAATGTTGAATATTGTCATGTGTAAAAGAAAAGTTTTAACAATTTTTTTTTTTTTTATGACTGTCACCTTCGTGAAATAATAGGATACAAAAAAGATATCTGTTAAAGAAGCTATAATCAAATAAAATCAGAGAAAGAGAACCACAGTGTAAGCCCTATTGTTCTTCAGCTACTTGCATAAATGGGTGCCAGAATGGAGGCACCTGCATAGCCCCGAGCCAGTGCCAGTGCAGCCCTGGGTACAGGGGCACGAACTGCGAGGTGAGAGAGTGCCCTGAGCCTTCGTTCCCGGACGCGCAGGCTAGCTTTACCCGCACCGACGACGACGAACTGCGAGTGGAGTGCCACCAAGGATACGTCCTTCCCCCGGGCACGGCGCCTGGAGGAGTGGCACCCTGCAGGGACGGTGCCTGGGACCTCCCGGGCGACTTCAGGTGTCAGCGTAAGATAATTCCCAGCCTCTTTCTAAACTTTTCGTTGCATTAACTATAGCAATAACAACGGCGAAATAATGTTGACGCTTATCACGATCATGATATCAATAATGATATAAGTGAAAACGTTAATAACGAAATACGTTATTTCGCGTTACAAGTGAAGCCCAGCCGGGCACACGACCAAACTGTAATTCCAGAAAAAGCCTTGAGTCGGCGCTGCTGTTATTCTGACGGCGACTCGACTGATATTTCACCAAAGCTCATTTTTTTGGTTGTGGCAGAGCAGGTCGAGAAAGGAATGTGGCAGGTGGTCTCGCAGCAAGACAAAAACGGAACGAAGGAGGATGAATATGTGAATGAGAGAAAGAAAGAAAAAAATGAACAAGAGAGAGAAAGGGAGAGAATGAGAACGATAGAACATGTAAGAGAAAGAAATAGGATTATTTTATGAATGAAAGAGAGGGAATGAGCGAATGAATGACTGGGGGATAAAGCCAGAGAGAGTGAATGAAAGAGAACCAGGAAAAGAAAGTTATAGAAGATTGCAATAGAAAGGAGCAATGGAAGGGCCTAAGATGAAGAGCTTCTGGTGATCATTAAGGCTTACCGCCCTTTTTAACGTGGCGGTTGATGGTCCAGAACATAGTTTGTTAACATTTGTAAAATGATGCCAAAGAGTAAGCATCCCCCCCCCCCCCCGAAAAAAAAAGAATTGTATGCCGGCCCTGCTTTCACTTTCGAGTAGAGTCAGCGTGTGGAATGAAAGGATATGTGAAAGAAAAAGTCATATAAAGACATAAATAAGTAAATAAGAGAATAAAATCTGTGAAAAATCATAACGCAGACCCATTCTGTACCTCAGCTAACTGCAGAGATGGGTGCCAGAATGGAGGCACCTGCATAGCCCCGAGCCAGTGCCAGTGCAGCCCTGGGTACAGGGGCACGAACTGCGAGGTGAGAGAGTGCCCTGAGCCTTCGTTCCCGGACGCGCAGGCTAGCTTTACCCGCACCGACGACGACGAACTGCGAGTGGAGTGCCACCAAGGATACGTCCTTCCCCCGGGCACGGCGCCTGGAGGAGTGGCACCCTGCAGGGACGGTGCCTGGGACCTCCCGGACGACTTTAGGTGTCAGCGTAAGTCTCCGTGATATTTTCCAGATTCTATTAGGATTTTTCCACCTTCCTTAATATTAGTAACAACAACGGTGATGATGATCAGCAATGGTAATGATAATGAAATTTATATCAGTTACAGGTACAGCAATAAAATCTTGATCATACTGAAATTAAGAATAATACGAATAATGAAAACCGCATTCAATTCATATAATAGTTTGGACGGGTCGCCCGGCCGCCGAACCAATATGCTATTGTTATGCTGAGTAA
>NW_020869734.1:20000-25000 GCF_003789085.1 Penaeus vannamei | reverse complement strand
ATAACGTCACACCAAATTACTGACGTATGATGACGTCACACCAAGTTACTAACCGATGATGCCGTCACACCAAGTTACTGACGGATGATGACGTCAGACCAAGTTACTAACCGAGCCTTAGTTCTGCCCAGACAGAAAGGAAAAGGAGGAAAGAGTAAAAAACAATAATGAATCTAATTTTAATTTTAGTTTTATTCCATTTGTTACAATGGTTATTCTTGGTGTGATAGGCTGACTGTTTATATTTGCTTGTAAATAACCCTGTGTGCAAGGAATGACCGAGTTAACATCCATTAAACGCAGGTCAGCAAGATTGTCGGCGAAAACGCTGCCACTGCACCACGAAAAAGTGGAGAAAGGGAAAGAATAAATAAGAGGTAAAGAGAGTGAGAGAAAGAAGGGCCTAGAGAAGGATATATAAGGTTACTTAAAGGAATGAATTAAAGAACGTAAGAGACAGACAGACAAACAGAGAGAGAGAGTTCTAGAAGGTTATAAATGGGACCGCATGAACGATAGACCGAAAGCAGCCATAGAGAGGAGCTTGAGACTCGGGAGATGGAATTTTTATTCGTATCAACTATTGAATAAGATAGATTTCTTTGCTGGATTAAATTAGCATGAGATGCCTATGAATATTTTTGGCAAAAAACATGATTGTTTTCTGGCTCTGGATATCCCCTTTAAGAAATAACATAAAACATTAAAATAATTATAATGGGAAAATTCAGTCAAATCACAGAAAATCTGTTTTATCCTTCAGCCAACTGCATAAATGAGTGCCAGAATGGAGGCACCTGCATAGCCCCGAGCCAGTGCCAGTGCAGCCCTGGGTACAGGGGCACGAACTGCGAGGTGAGAAAGTGCCCCGAGCCTTCGTTCCCGGACGCGCAGGCTAGCTTTACCCGCACCGACGACGACGAACTGCGAGTGGAGTGCCACCAAGGATACGTCCTTCCCCCGGGCACGGCGCCTGGAGGAGTGGTACTCTGCAGGGACGGAGCCTGGGACCTCCGGGACGACTTCAGGTGTCAGGGTAAGTCGTTAAGATATTTTTCAGCCTCTTTCAGGATTTGTCCATCTTCAGTAGCTAAGGCAACAAAAATATATGCCAAGTAATTTTGTCCGAAATCGCCCGCTCTTTTCAGAAGAAAACGAAAAAAGTTTTGGTGACGAAAATTGTAGACGGGAATCCCTTTAATTTGAACAGGAAATTCAGGTGTCCCAGTAGTGGACAGAAAGCCGGCAGTAGCTAGTGCGCATCAGACAATAAAAGGAAAAAAGAGAAAATTAAAGGACAAGTAAATAAGAGAATGAGAGGAAGAAATGGACCAATAGAAGGAAAAGGAAAATATTAATGGGAAGTATAGGGAAAGAGGGAGAGAAAATATAAGAGAAAGAGAACAGATGAATGAATAAATGGGAGAGAGGCATAATGAATGAATGGGCTAGAGAGAGAAAAAAGTCGGATAGAGAGAGAGAGGAAGGGGGAAGGGGAGTACTGTAGGAGGTTGATGAAGAGAAGAGCTAGTGTGATGAATTGTCTCATTACACGATCTTTTGCTGTTAAAACATGCCGTTTGATGCCGAGGATTATGTTATCAAAGATGAGAATTGTTCCCCAGTTTCATACTTCCCCTTTAAGAAATGTCAGCTACGAAATGAAAAAAGGGAAATCAAGCAAAGAAAAAATGTTGCACACATTCTATCCTTCAGTTAACTGTGTAAATGGGTGCCAGAATGGAGGCACCTGCATAGCCCCGAGCCAGTGCCAGTGCAGCCCTGGGTACAGGGGCACGAACTGCGAGGTGAGAGAGTGCCCTGAGCCTTCGTTCCCGGACGCGCAGGCTAGCTTTACCCGCACCGACGACGACGAACTGCGAGTGGAATGCCACCAAGGATACGTCCTTCCCCCGGGCACGGCGCCTGGAGGAGTGGCACCCTGCAGGGACGGTGCCTGGGACCTCCCGGACGACTTCAGGTGTCAGCGTAAGTCACCAAGATAGTTCCCATTCGAATTCTTCACCATCAAAAACTATTTTGGTCAAATATTTCTTAGTAGCCTACAATTGGAAAGATAAAAGGAAGCACAAAGGATGATGGCTACAAGCATATCGTTAATGATGATAGTAATTGTGATTATAGTAACATTAACAGCAGCTTCAGTAACAAGCACAGTAATAGCGACGATGACGACGATGATGATGGTGACGACGATGATGATGACGGCAACGATGATGAAGACGACGATGACGATGATGATGACGACGACGGCGATGATGGTGACGACGACGATGATGATGATGATGATGACGACGATGCTGATGATGATGACGACGACGATGATGATGATGATGATGATGATGATGATGACGACGATGATGCTGATGATGATGATGACGACGACGATGATGATGATGATGATGATGACGACGACGATGATGATGATGATGATGACGACGACGATGATGATGATGATAACGACGACGATGATAACGATAACGAAAATGTTGACGATGATGAGGATGACGATAACCACGATGATGATGACGATGACGAGAATGAGGTTAATGACGATGACGGTGACGATGATGATGGCAATAATAGTTATAGCGATTATGATCATAATGATATATCACGATATGATATGATAATACTAAGAATATGATAACATACTGACCGATGGTGACAATGATTGCGATGATAACATTATATCAGAAATACTCTGCCTATACAGCATCTCTGCAGTTCTTGCCTAACAATCGCTTTGAATGTCCTTCATCATCATCGAGATAGCAATGCATATAACTTCAGCCTTTTTGGATTGGCATTTGAGCTCACATACCTATAAGTAATGTCTGCTGACACTTATTTATATCTGCAACCCTTTCCTAAGTCATTGTATTCCTTATATATTAATTTCTTACACACATGTGAGTTTAAATAGATCAAACCGGTTGCCTCGCTTAATTTATTAATGTTATTATGACAAGCTACTTTGGATATGTAATGGTTAAACTTTATTTTTTCAAATGTTTCTTGGTAACGAAATTAGTTTCCTTCGTGTACGAACGTTCAGTTACACAGATTAAACATACCCCCAACAGCTTATAATCACATGGGTTGTCGAAATGGTTGTCATTTCATGGCACCAAATAAACTTCGGGCAATGGTCAACATATGGGCCAAATGTATAAAAAATGTAACTAAGAACCACACAGGGCTTTAAGAAGTAACAGCATAAAAAAAAAAACGCATAGAAAAGTGTAAAGTACGAAATCTTAATGCAGACCTCATTCTGTCCTTCAGCTAACTGTGTAAATGGGTGCCAGAATGGAGGCACCTGCATAGCCCCGAGCCAGTGCCAGTGCAGCCCTGGGTACAGGGGCACGAACTGCGAGGTGAGAAAGTGCCCCGAGCCTTCGTTCCCGGACGCGCAGGCTAGCTTTACCCGCACCGACGACGACGAACTGCGAGTGGAGTGCCACCAAGGATACGTCCTTCCCCCGGGCACGGCGCCTGGAGGAGTGGTACTCTGCAGGGACGGAGCCTGGGACCTCCGGGACGACTTCAGGTGTCAGGGTAAGTCGTTAAGATATTTTTCAGCCTCTTTCAGGATTTGTCCATCTTCAGTAGCTAAGGCAACAAAAATATATGCCAAGTAATTTTGTCCGAAATCGCCCGCTCTTTTCAGAAGAAAACGAAAAAAGTTTTGGTGACGAAAATTGTAGACGGGAATCCCTTTAATTTGAACAGGAAATTCAGGTGTCCCAGTAGTGGACAGAAAGCCGGCAGTAGCTAGTGCGCATCAGACAATAAAAGGAAAAAAGAGAAAATTAAAGGACAAGTGAATGAGCGAAAGAGAGGAAGAAATGGACAAATAGAGGGAAAAGGAAAATATTAATGGGAAGTATAGGGAATGAGGGAGACAAAGTAGAAAAAAAGAGAAAGCTGAATGGATAAATGGGAGAGAGGCCTTGAATTAATGAATGGCTCAGAGAAAGAGAGAAAAAAAAAAGATAGTGTGTTTAAACGAGAGAGCGAGAGAGAGATAAAAAGAAATGTAATCAACCAAAGAAAGAAACAATGTTGCAGATCTCATTCTGTCCCTCAGTTAACTGTGTAAATGGGTGCCAGAATGGAGGCACCTGCATAGCCCCGAGCCAGTGCCAGTGCAGCCCTGGGTACAGGGGCACGAACTGCGAGGTGAGAGAGTGCCCTGAGCCTTCGTTCCCGGACGCGCAGGCTAGCTTTACCCGCACCGACGACGACGAACTGCGAGTGGAGTGCCACCAAGGATACGTCCTTCCCCCGGGCACGGCGCCTGGAGGAGTGGCACCCTGCAGGGACGGTGTCTGGGACCTCCCGGGCGACTTCAGGTGTCAGGGTAAGTCAGCATTTCTTTCTTGGTTTCATTATCCCCATAATGTCATGTCACCACCACAATGCTATTTTTTGTCTTCAATGACTATGCACTTAACATCGATTATTCATAATCACCCACTGTATATTGCATAAGATAGCTCACTTTTAAAAATATTGATATGTTCGTATCATATCAAGTAATATTAATATTTTCGTTTTTAATGATTTGCATGTGTTATTTATTGCCTCAAGATGAGTTTAAAGTTTAAAGTTGGAAATAGTACACCAGCATTTGCAGCTTCCTGTGGGCGCCCGGGCTGTCAGAATGGCGGACGATGCGTGGCACCGAGCCAGTGCCAGTGTAGCCCTGGGTATGAATGAATGAATGGGAGAGAGGCACAATGAATGAATGGGCTAGAGAGAGAAAAAGACGGATAGAGAGAGAGAGAGGAAGGGGGAAGGGGAGTATTGTAGGAGGTTGATGAAGAGAAGAGCTAGTTAGATGAATTTTCTCAAGATTACACGATCTTATGCTGTTAAAACATGCCGTTTGATGCCGAAGATTATGTTATCAAAGATGAGAATTGTTCCCCAGTTTTATACTTCCCCTTTAAGAAATGTCAGCTACGAAATGA
>NW_020869733.1:963894-968894 GCF_003789085.1 Penaeus vannamei | reverse complement strand
TTTCTTTTGTGGGTGTTGATTTTTTTTTTCTTAGGCGTTATGGAAATCCATTGGAATTATTCTCCCTTCCACTTTGGTAGAAGTTTCTAAGGTCAGATATCATACAGTGTAAAGTATGATAGGAAAAAAGACGTTATTTTCATTCATATCTAGTGTACAATCTGTAAATGATACAGTGAAAAAATATGACTAACATATGATTTGCCTTGAATCATGAGCAATTTTAATACACATCGCTGATTTTGGGAGGATATCACAAAGGTTTGGTGTAATGTACTTTCCTCTTTCTCATGCGATACTTCTATTGAGTATTCATTACTTGAGGTACACTGTGTTTATGATGATTGAAATTTTCCCTACTATACTATCTGTAACCTGTAAGCATACAGAATACCACCACGTAGGCAAGTCGCTCCAGCAGGCCCTCACGCACTCTCGGGGGTCACCGTCATCCCCAGAAGGTTCCACGGGTCAGCATATTTTTTTTCAGAAACGCAGTGCCTTTCAAAAAGATACACTCATGCTTATCATCAACTGAATTGTCCGCCAAACATCACGCCTTTAGCAATAACAAATCAAAGAGTGAGCCACGAGTCCCAACTCCCTCCTGATCCAAGGAGGTGAAAGTAAAGAAGCCATGGATTTAGAGACCGTTATGTGAAATGCAAGAAAGTGCGGGTTATCAGCGGTGAGGTAAACCGTGTTTGCCGATGACAGCCGTGCCGACATACTTACTAAATCATCCTTTCTTTCTTTTGAGATTGGCAATAACTGTTTTGAGATAACTAATTACTATACCTCTCCGAAAGACAAGGGATATCTTCAGCTTTGATTAGAGTTGTCGGGGTTTTTCATCAGGCTCAAAGAATTCAAGTTCCTTCCCCATTTTTCTCTATTTGTATCGTAATCACGAATTCTCGACACAAGACAATCTTCTGGAGAAACAACAAATGCAAATTAAGTCGTGTGCATTAACCTGTTAGAGTATCTCCTCAAATCCTCCATTTCCTTTGCCAGGCTTTAGTGCATAACCTAAGTGCTGACGTCACAATGTATCTGTTTATCTTGGTTCAAGTGTAGGTACATTTGCCTGTGAAGATCTGTTGAGCTTTGGGAAGACTACAACACACTTTTCTTTACCAGCTGCTCTTGACATAGGTTTATCTCGGATTATGAGAAAGACACTGCTGTAAAGAATTAATTAGAAATATGCCTTCATATCGAATATTCTTCGATGCGATACGGGTCTTTCTTTTTCTATATTACACATAAAGAAGGAAAAAAAAGTAAAAGTTGTTTAGCGTTTTTCTTTCATTTTTTATATATGGGGTGATTAATAGTTTTGCGTTTTGCATTGTTTTAAGCCTTGTCTTCTGCAGCTTCATGGGAACGGCCATTCACGCTATTCACGCACTGTATCCTGCAATACTGCATGCTTCAAGAACTTACGTTATGCATGGAGATTTTGCACTTACATCCAAGCATAAAGTGTTTCCTGATCTTTCATACTCCAATGCACCTCTGCAGCGAACAATCATGATGCATGTACCTTCCCGTACTAATTCATGCATATATATATCTCCCTGCCCCCCCTCTCTCCCTCTCTCTCTCTCTCTCTCTCTCTCTCTCTCTCTCTCTCTCTCTCTCTCTCTCTCTCTCTCTCTCTCTCTCTCTCTCTCTCTCTCACTTTTTCGCTCACTCGCTCTCACTCTCGTTGTGTATGTGTGTGTGTGATTATATGCTGTGTGTGTGTGTGTGTGTGTGTGTGTGTGTGTGTGTGTGTTGACATAGCCAGAGTCCTGCAGAGAGAAATTCAGAAGGGACTCGACCCAATACCGCTAGTAATAGCTTCGTGGCTCAACGCTGCACGTTTTGAATTAACTGGACTGTAATTTTTCGCCGCGTTATGTAGTCTTAATGAATGAATGAAAACACCGAGGTAATAATAACTTATTTGCATTGAGATATCTGCAAGCAATATCGATTATCTCCTCCTCTCGTTTATCTTATTATTTCTTGTTGTTCCTCTCTCTCTCTCTCTCTCTTACCAGACATTTTTTCATGAACACTGCTATTTTTAGTGGGGTTTTAATGAACTGTGTGTTTTGTCGTGGGAGCTCAACTAATTCTGGAAATCTTTATTTTTTAGGTTGCTGCAGAAACAGCGGTTTGCATCATAAATGTTGATATGCCATCGTTCACATTTTGAGATGGTTGCAAATTAACATGAGGCACTTTACCTTTCAAAAAATAATTATGTATGGGTATGTATTTTAATTTAATTTATTTTATTATTTATCATTTTTTCTTTCTTTCTTTCTTTCTTTCTTTTTCTTTTTTTTTTTTTTTTGAAAAAAGGAATAACAGTATTCGCGTTTTCTACATGCGCAGGTACTCAACAAAACGTGTGTTATTGTAACTAAAGTCTATGCAACGATTAGTATTACACACATATGGGAAGGTGCAATATCACGGTACCAGTTCCTTGCTCTCTGCACGCGTCCGGATGTGTGTCTCTCATCTGACAATCATTCGACTCCTTCTTGCGTGCAACACGTCATAGTCATGAATTTCCGACCCAAAGCTGTATGTAAAGCATGGACATTCTCTCTTTAATACACCGACTGTAATTCGTGATGTTACAGCGCATCTTGTAATGTATACAGGGAAAATCCGTGCATGTTTCTGGGGAGTACTTACATTCATGATCCCTTGCTTAAAAAATAGATAGATAGATGAATAAATGATAGATAAATGAATAAAACAAATAAGCTTTATACATAGATAGATGGATAGATATATTTTCAAATCATATCTATAAAGAGAAACGTTCGATGTAAAGAGTTGCTTGAAACTACTCGCCATAATCTTGAGCTGCGCTGTTTCCTTGTTTGCCTTGGTAATTTAGCCCCGGTATTGTGAAGAGATGTTTGCACTCGCTGGGGCTTTGCCAGATCCACGACCTTTTGTTATTCACGGTAGGATCTAACTACAGACATTGCTACTGTTTCCTACTTTGTCCTGTTCATTCTTTGTTTAAAAGGATCGAAACCAGAAGCAATAGGTGGACTGAACATGCAAAGGAATCGAATCTCTCGGCAGTTCATCTTTAGAATCAATAATGATGCATATACAGTCAATTAGAGTGAAGTGCCACAAAGTATATGTGTGAAAGTATTGCTAAAACGATGTAATATATTTAATATGTATCCCTTTATTGGTTCAAAACTAGTTTTATGTAGAAACTTTCACATAGCTTAGACATACCCAAGTTTCCCCGCGGTGACGGTGACATCAAAATAGAAAGTTGCTTAGTCGAGGTGCAATCACTATTCGGACAATCAAAGTTCGACGGATATCATATACGAACCTTATTATCTTAAACTATTATTTGATAGGCTAAATCTCATCAACTCCTTATTACGTAGCCGCGAGAAGAGCCTCGTCCACTCTTGTTTTATCAGAGATGAGTAGTTACAGCGGTGTCATTAGAATTTTGTAAAACACAACTTTGAAGAAGAAAAAAAAATCGTGTTGCTTTTCGTTTTTCTTTTCTTTTCTTTTACGCTCACTATTTGTTTTTTGTTTTCTTCTTCTGAAGCATAACTGGATACTGCTAAAGATGAATATGTTATTTCTAACATTTCCTCGAGTGTTTCTTGTTAACTAGGTACTAACGCTTGGGATATTGTGCTCTCATCGAATTTTTTTTTCTCTCTCTCTCTGTCAACCTCTCTCACTCTTTCTATGTCAACCTCTCTCTCTCGTCTCTCTCTATCTCGTCTCATCTCTGTTGCGGTGGTTGTGCAGGGCTCTCTATTAGTGTTATTTTCGGCTAATAACAAGTCACAAATCAAGTGAGACTGTATACATCTGAAACGTGAATGTTTGCTGCATGAGGCGATATTGGAATGATAGTTATTTGTGTTGTGATAGATGTGTAATTAGATAATACATTTGAAAGTACCGACGTTTGTTTACCGGTTATAAGGGAGGAATTTGCCTGCTTGCCTGGACCCCATCCCTAAACCGTACCCTCCGAACCCCGTTGAAGTGAACCATTGTAGTTTGTCTTCGATTACTGTCATTAATCTAGAAAATCACAATACGTACTTTGGCCAGTGAAACAGTGCTGTGTTTTTTTTCTGAAATGTCCGAGTAGACTGTCAGAAAACGAGGTTTGAATGTGAGATCGAATGCAATAGAACACTCTCTCGAGAATCTCGAGAAGAACTGAGTAAGATGGTCCAAAGTGCCTATGTGACAATTAATCGGCTAAACGTTCTTGTCTCTCCACTAGAGGAACAAGTGACTCATGGAAAACGGAACCCCGCCACAATTAGCCCAGGAATATCCGAGTCCCCCCTTCAAACGTCCGAGAAAACGTTGCTACTTGGGGACACGAACCTTAGTGATGTCAAGGCTGCAGATCTCGCGAAGGACTACTCCATCAGGACCATTCACGGAGCGACCATGGACCTTACGCGGTGCTGGATTAACGAAAAATTAGAATGGCCTCCAACCAGATGTATCCTTTACTATGGGATCCACGAACTGATGGAGAACGTGAGTGTAGATGAAATATTAGATGGCCTACGATCCCCAATTTTAGATTTTAAAAGATGGACGATGTCATGGAGATAGCCGTGTGTGAACTGGTACCAAATCTTATTAAAAAAGTTAATCAATATAATGCTAAATTAAAGGAATGGAGCTCCAATATCGGAATCACAATAATATCAACCCAACTAAACTTTAGACTTGGTACAGCCGATGTAGACGATAAGTTTTAAAATGGAAAACAATAATGAAGGTATATTTTTGAATAGATATGGTGTAGTCAGGCTGTTAAAAAACATAAGTAAAGAATGTCTATTTCTTAAATTAACGGCTTTAATGAATGGAACAGAGGACAGGTGTCTCCTTTAAACTCTTTTCAACGTAAGAATCACAGGCAATCAATCAATGACGAACCCATTGCATCTGAAAAATTCTTTGCA
>NW_020869733.1:948894-951394 GCF_003789085.1 Penaeus vannamei | reverse complement strand
CCAATAATAAAAGCAATGATAAAAATTATATTAGTGGCAATAATAATAATAACAATAATAATAATACTGGCAATAATAACAATAATGATATGAATGTAATGGCAGTAATAACACATAATCATAATTGATAAGAGGTGACAATTATGATAGATAATGATAAAAAATTGAATATCAGATAGCAATAGTAATGATGACGATGGCATACATAATGATAATGACAACAACAAATAATAGAAAACAACAACAAAAAATAGCAGCAATAGTAATAATCATAGCTCTATTATGATAATATCAATGATAATTATAATGATAAAAATAATAATGATATCAATTATGCTATTTACAATAATATCAATAATTATGACACGAACGATAATCATGATCATAATAACAATGATAATGATAATAATAATAATAATGATAATGATGATAACAATAATTATAATAATAATGATGATAACAATAATTATAACATATTGATAATAACAATAGTAATACTAATAACGAAATAATTAATTATGATAATAATGATAATTACAACAATAATAATAATGATAACAATAATGATGATAACACCAATAACGATAACATTACATAACCATAAGCATTAATAAGGATTGATTTGATGTGATGAATGATGATGGATATGAATGAATGATGATGATGATGATGATGATTGTGATGATGATGAATGATGAAGGATGATGATGATGATGATGATGATGATGATGATGATGATTATGATGTATGATTGATGATAATGATGTATGATGATTGATAATAATAATAAATAATAATAATAATAATATAATAATAATAATAATAATGAATAATAATAATAAATAATAATGAATAATAATAATAACAGGGATAATAAATATAAAATTAAACTAGGGGGGAACCTGGAAATTCAGTGGAACACCAAGACTATAATCAAAAGCACTTAGTGCATACCTCCGTCAAGGCAATAGGGACACTGATGCAATAAAAATTTTCACACTTGAAGAATTATATTAAATCACCTCTTTCTCTTATACTCTGGTGATGTCTGTGCATACAATGTCTAGAGTGCGCAAAAAAGTTAAAGTTATCCCTATATCCCGATGCTAACGCTAACAACTGGATCCGTATCATGAATGGAATCTAAGTTGGGCTAAGACACAAACATTTCATAAAAAAAAAAATATAACTTTTTGTTATCCAACTAACCATCAAACTAAGGAATGCTACCAAAAATATAACCTTGACGGTCCACGTTTTCTTCTACCGGCTCGTATGGCAGCCCTTTGGCCGGGTGGGAGCCTGTGGGATGCCAAGTGTTAGAGGACAGGGCAATATGGATGGAATCCATGGGGGGGGGTGGGGTCTTATTACGGGTCTTGCACGGCCAAGCCACTCGCCCACGTGACCCGAGGCACTCCGGGCTGCCGCTTTTTTCCCGCTGACTCTTCTTATCTCATATGCTTAACCATCTCGTGCTCTGATTGAAGGCGGGAGGGGCCCTTTGCTACGCTCACCTCAGACTCATTACCACTTTCTTGTGTCGACATTTACTTTCATAACTGAACACGACCACTTGGTACACTGAAATTTAACATCATTTGCCAAAGCCCGACATTTCGATACATATGAATGCATATTTACTGTGTGAAAATCGCGACGCGCATCCGACCAACACATCGTTGGTGCGACTCCATTATACTTCTCTTGCAGTGTTGATTGCCGTCAGGGGGACGTACTTCATACTATATATTGGGGTGCATAAATATATATTGTGTTTGCACATATGTACATTAATCATCTGCACTAATTTCAACGTTTTCGAATTATTTACACTATTTGCCTATTCATCGATTCTATTAACAGTGATTTAGTTTAAACAAGTAACTATAACACAGACCAATCTCTATAGTTATTAATTTCAAATTGTTTGTTTGTGTTGACATTTAAACGTATTTTTATTGAATAATTGGTATCATTGCAGAATTTATATTTTTATTTTTATTTATTCCTTACAATGTACACT
The DNA here is from genome assembly GCF_003789085.1 of Penaeus vannamei. NCBI lineage: Eukaryota > Metazoa > Arthropoda > Malacostraca > Decapoda > Penaeidae > Penaeus > Penaeus vannamei. Next base: position 949,368 of record NW_020869733.1, on the reverse strand, counting down.
TAATAAACTGTAATCCACTCATTGTAATTATTCCATTTTCTTTTCATTCTATGTATTTCTGTTTTATCGAGATAGTAATGTTAGTATCTCTTTGAGGTGCAAAATAAGAGGTCAGGTTTGGTTTTAATATCGTTGTCAGCATATCCAGATTCTCACAGAGTTGATGCAAAATAAAATGTAAACTGTTAACTCGGCAAAATTGCAATTAAAATCTTTGCAAGTGATTTTGCATACAAAAAAAAAAATAAATGTCGTTATTATGAGGCACGTAAAGATAATCACCAAATACATACACACCATTTTCATATTTTCCAAATGGAGTTCATTACATACAGAATAGATTTGATTATATGAACTCTTGCCAAATTTAAATGCTCTCACCATTTGTTCATGCGAGAAATAGGAGAGTGAACTTGTTTTGTTGTTGCTTTGCGCTAAATGTTGCCTAAATATACAATTTAACTGGTTAACTTA
>NW_020869733.1:941394-943894 GCF_003789085.1 Penaeus vannamei | reverse complement strand
TCACTCATCTTTATCCTTATTATCATCATCATCACTATTGTAATCATCATTATCATTATTGTTATAATTATCATTCATTATCATCATTATTGCTATAATAATGAATATCATCAGTAATATAAGGATGATGATAATGATGATAAATTGAGGATGAAATGACAATGATAATAATGAAAGATAGAATAGTACAAATTGTTATTTAATATCCTTTAATGAATAAGTATCATCTTCATCTTCAATATCATCAATATCATGATCATTATCATCATTACACAGCACTCTGTCACCATCAGCATCATCCTGAATTCCTTCTCTAACCGCGCAGGGCTGCGAGGCGCGCGCGTACCCGGCAGGTTTGTCACAGCCAGGCTCAGCGCTGAAAGCAGGCGCAAGGACACGCGCTCGTTCTTCGCTCTCTTCCGCTACATTGACGGCGGCAACGAAGCAGGGGAGTAGGTCGGACTTCTGAGCTTAGCTTGGGTAGATGTGTAAGGCTTGTCTTCAGTACGGGTAAAGCGTCGGCCTCTCATCCGAGGGGTCGGCGATTCGCGCTCTGCCCAGGCGCGAGAAATTATGTTTGTGGTCCGGGGGTTACCGCTGTGGAAGCCATAGCCCTCGCATATCTACATCATTCTAGCATTTATGTCATTTCATCTGAATTTGAATGACTGACAACTAACGGAAAAAGGACTTTACAAGAAACACCCCAAAAAGGAGGGGGAAATCAACCCTGCAGGATAGGATAAAAACCTCATCAACCAGCTCCGCCGCAGAAAACCTTCGGTGTCTTTTCTGAGGTTTTTAGGGTTAAGGAATCTTTTAAAAGCAATATGGCAGACACAGCTGCTGGCAGAGGGAATTCCGGAGTTTTTTTTTTTGTCCTCCAGATTATACCATATGGGAAAATTGGGGGGGCTGCCCCATAAGCTATAGCTATTCATTCATAGCCACTTAATTCATATATCTCATAACTGCAGGGCACCATAGAAGAGCTCAGTGTTCTCAGTTTCTTTTACTGCGTCAGCATTTTTGCTGTTTGAACCTTCTTTCTCAGGCATTGTGCACACCCTGTCTTACGGTAGTGACCCTTCGCAGTAATCAACTCAAGGCTTAGAATTGCGAGAAGTTTTCCTTGTTGCTGCCTCTCCTATCGTGCTGTCTAGACGCAGTTCTCGACATTGAGCAAATGCTTGACCTTCGATCTTATTCCAAAGATTCAGGATGCCTGGCTTGCAAATTGCTCCTTTGAAAGGAGTGAGTTCAAAGCCTTTTCCATTGAGAAGAGACTGCGGCAGTTTCGATGGTAATGGAGGCAAGGGACTTCACATTCAACCAAGCCAATCACCAAGTTCTGTATTGGGTCATCCTTTTGTATGTTAGCAGCTTGCAGTACCGAGTAATCCTGCAGGGTGATGAGCTGTGCATTGGGGTCTGATTCGTGACGGTCAAGCATACAGTCCTGTCCTGTAAAAGAATGAATTCAATTTTTTCATCCTTCCCATGAATCACTGAATGTTGCTTCAAAGTACCATCCATACTCCAAGAAATCAAAGGGAGAACTCTACCCTTTCCCCCTATGATTTCTAGGAGTATGGATGGGATGTCATTGTAAGAATGGTTGTGTAAAATATTATGGTGTTTTGAAGCAACATTCAGTGATTCATGAGAAGGATGAAAAAATTGAATTCATTCTTTTACAGGACAGGATTGCATGCTTGACCGTCACGAATCAGGAGAAGCGCACAGGCACGGAAGCGGCACGACGACCCACCACTCCAGGTGCACCATTCCCTCTTTGTTTCCCATTATCCTTACTTCTCCCACCAAAATGCTTACATGAATCCCTTCTGTTGCAAAAGTGCCCTTCTCCTGATCCCTTCTCGCCTGACATTCTTCCTAATACTACCTTTCTCCATAAGGAAATGTGAAAATATATCACCTTTCAACTGATAACTTGAACAGCATTTCATTTTACTAAGGGTAACATAATTGATGTATGTTCCCTGTCAGTGCAATACATGGGGTGAATTGGACATAGCTCATAATTCGTCATTCAAACTCAAGATTTGCCTTCACATGTATGATGTACATCAACTATGTGTTCAAGGGTTCTATGCCTACACGGTAGATGCTGTAAAAGCTGCAGACATACTATGAAATTGAGATATTTCATAGTAATTGCACTTTGCCAGCCATGCCATGTGAAAGTCAACTAACACTAGTGCCATATATTGGCAAGTGTGGCAATGGGCTAAGGGGTATTCATTTTCATTGTTTCTAATTGAATTACAAACCTGACTATACAAGTCCTTTGAAATATGAAATGACAGAGAAAAGGCAGAATAATGCAAATGAGTAATACAACAGTGGTGATGCAGCAAAATGGTGAAAAATGTCAACTTCCTGAGAAAACTTTCTTGTAGCGCTTGTTCTAATTTGCATATCTTTCGAATTTGTTGAGCAAAGGTATATAACAACTGTTAAATATGCTTTTCTGGTA
>NW_020869733.1:926319-931333 GCF_003789085.1 Penaeus vannamei | reverse complement strand
TCACTCTCAATTTTCAACTCTCTTCTTTTCCTGACGACTACCCATTGGTTTGTCCAAGCAATCACTCGCAATACTCTCCTGCCGTCCACTCCCTACCCGCATAGCGCCTTACAACACTCATGGTGACACGCGGTGCATGTCCTACTACTGATATGTTATATGTATTATACTTTCCCTATAGCTACGTTCGATAAACACGATTAACACATCCGGGGCCGACCGGTCGGTCCTCTCGACTAGCACTCACACTCATGCCATCACCTATTCACTTGACCTCTTCATACCCCGACCCTCTCCTCGACAAAACCTCTTCTGTGTAAACACCCTACCGCACAGCAAACTAGAATGTGGTACTATCACCTATATAGACTATGCTGCGTAGACCCTCTACTCACCCTAACCCCCATCAAACTATGTATAGACTAGCTGCCCATCTGTCATTCTTATATTCTCCTCTTACCTCTGACCTGGTGCCTCGACCTTATTAACGTACTTCTACCACCTAGACATAATGGTACGCTATATAATATGGATCTTTGTCATATATCCACATCATGTTAAAATACCCTTTATATGTTATTATCTGCCCATCTTAGTCATGAAATATCTTGAGACTCCACAATATCATACATTGTCGCTGAATGATGAAAGATCGGGAAGAATAACATTAATGACTTCTTCATAGCCTATAGACTATAGTAGTATGTAAAATACTGAATGAGTAAATAATTTCGGTATAAGCTCTATGGCACGCTCATTCGCTATCCGCACAAAATTCAGTCATGATGGAATTGTATTCGTCATAATATATTATCATCATACTGTACATCATATATATGCCTCATATAATCATATATATGGACACTACCCATAAATTATTAAATGTGCGAGTTGGTATCCTGCACTTACCCTAGCCGTTACGCTTGAAATGTCTAATACATGCATTTGACGACCCAGCACTCCCCGTTCTCCTCCATCTCGTTGAGCGAAAATGGACATCATCGGCACGTGGCACGAAAGCCGAAACACACCCGACACCGCCAAAAACGACAAGACAAAAAGACATGTTAAGTACAGGCAGTTGCAACGAACTTGTATCCCCCAGCCTATCAACTAAGGTCGCATACACTTCAAAGCGGTAACTACCAAAAAGGATAGCGAACTCTATGGTGAGATCATTAACTACCCGTTACGGCTGTAGCCCCTAGACTCAAAGAGTTACGTACTGAGAAGAGATTGACCGATCTTTAAGAGAAATAAAGTATGGAAAGCCCTCCCGCGTAACCCTTAGAAGTAATTGTTATACGACCAATGTCAGCAGAGTTCATCGATATGCCTCTCATAGTAAATAAGTTACACATCCCGACACGGCCATCCACAAACACACCATCAGCACACTAACGACATCCGCACACCCACACACAAAACATCTCACCATTTACAACTACACGACACTAGGCACATGCACCCAATCACCAGTAATAACTACTCCACCTGTAACTATAAGGTGATAGACAGTATATACATGAGTAAATATAATAAATATCTTCTACTTCGATAATAGTATGATAGACTACATATGTGTGTCGTCGCCTTTCGGCACAACTGTGTGTGGCTCGTTTGCAGTTCTGTCGCATCCACCTTATATGGTCTGATTGATTAATCCGTGCATGTGCTTTCCCCAAGGTATAATAACCTATAGATCAGCTACCTACTCATCCGCCCAATTGTAGACTTACCAACACAATCGGCACATACACGAGTACTAACAGACCGCGCTCACCCGCTACAATCTATAGCCAGTCACAATGTACAGACACTCAGCAACAACCACACACACTCATACACCCCAAGTCACAAATACACACACACACACACACCACAACTGACATGAAGGTAATACCTGAAATAAGTACTCATACCAAATATTCATATTCATATAATAGTAGCCTTACGTATTTATGGATAGTACATTAGCACTTCCTCTTAGTAAGTGTAGCTGATACTATTAGTCTCCACCATATATATTTATATACCTCACTACTCACGTACATATTTATTATGCTAGTATTATGTTTACGTGAGCAGTAATTGAGGTAATTATAATATAATTAGTTCCGTATATCGCATAGTGTCCATGATGTATATGTTCCCTAATACTAATTGTCATGGTTTAATACCCTAGGTACTACTACCCCTCATATATAAATGGTTTAAGGCAAACTGCCAATTCAAGAAGTTGCTGAAAAGGCAACTGAAAGACTATATAACCTATTATTATTTCTTTATAATAGGGGAGTAATTTAGTAATATTACAATTAAATATATGCGTGCAGGATTGATGGAGTGGTAGGTATCGCTTAGTGGTGTGATATATGCTTTATATACTATATATATAGATATATATAATACACTTGCAAACAAATTATATAATATATAGTATAGTATATTTTACATGACAATATACATATGAATATAGGAGTAAGGTGATAATCGTTGCCATCAGAGTATCGCGACAATGCCTTCCAGTCGGGATGGACGTTGTTCAGGAGCGGCCTACAAGTCTGAACAATTAATGGAAACCCTAAGAATTAATGGTTGACAGACACAGGCGACCCTTTGTACTCGGCCCGTTAACAGATATTTTAATGTGAGTTTTCTGCAAACGAATTATCATTGGGCTTGAGAGTTCGTCACCACATTAGATTCAACATGCCATTAGCCAGGCTAAAACAAAGCAAACGAAACAACAATAAAAACTATGAAGGTTTAAAAATTTATGCTCATTGGGCTATTTATTGAATGGTATGCAGTCTAATTGAATAGCGATAAGAGATAAATATAACATACAGGACTGACCAATAATAAATATATACAAAGAACGAATAACGCCTAGAACGCAACTGTATTCATATACTGTCATCTTCTGTGGTTGTTACATTTTAGAGTCCAATGTTAGAGTCATCAAACTACTCTTTGATTTCCCTAGGGTTACAACTACGAGAATGATAAGATTGATTGTTTGCAAACCAATTTATAATTCTCTTGAAGGGGCGGTGGTCAGCCACGGATATGTATTTATCTTCTATAGTACAACAGTCCTGCAGCGGTATAACCAACATACCTTAAGTTGGTTTTGCATGAGCGTAACAAAAAAATTCCCCACATCAGTTAAGTGGCCAGAGCACGCTAAATATTGGTCACTTTTAATTCGGTCGGTTCTTTCCAAAATCACTAAACTTTCTTTAATCATAATATTGAGGTACAGGGAGTCAAATTGGTAGAGGGTCTATTCCACCTTTGAAACAATCAAGTTTAGATAGACATTTTATGTTTGTCATGCCGGATCAGACTATGCATTGTAACTACCAATGTTCCACTGCACTGGGGAACCGAGTCCATGTGCCTGATGCAAATAATGTGTCCATCTGTATCGCCGTGTTTTCCATCTGAGTACAGTAGTTTGTCATTTAGAGGCCATCAACAAAACTATAAACACCATATCCCGTTTTAAAGGAATTCCAGGTACAAATCTTGCACGGCGCAGCCGTGTATCAATGAAAAAATGTATATTTACTTAGAGACTATACTCCTTATCCAATTGAGCAGCCATTAGCCAGCCTATTGCGTGCATTCGGCCAATAAATTTATATGAGGTAAAAACAAAACTTTATACACTGAACACTGACATAATAATGTAACAAGGTAGGAATTTTTTGTACTTCAATTTGATGAAGAATTCTTAATGATATTAGTCACTTATACCACAGAGCCAAATTGGAGTTTGCTGGAACCTGCATATTGGACCCAATAACTATGAGCATTCCTAAGAATCTAAAAGGCGACATTGAAATTTTTTCATGCTTACATGCTAATTGATTATGAGGTTGCGATTACTTATAATTAAATGTTCTCGTCTAATAAAAGCAAAATCTGTAACCACATAGTGGCCTAATGTATGGGAAGTTTAATAAATACTATCTTTGGCCGGCAAGTTTACTGGTTCTCTTTCACAAAAGGATATTTTTAAGGTTGTCTGATGGACCTCTAAATGACAAACAATGGAAAACCATTCCTTCTTAGAATGTCAGTGATATTATATTTCCTTGGTGAATATTAGGTAAGACTTTGATATCTTGCATGCTCTGTTGATGAGGGTTTTTATCAAATTGGTTTTGTACGTCACAGGAATGAAAGAATCAAATTTCGTGGTGAGGCCTGTGTATGTCCTGTATGTTGCAGTTGAAAAACTATTATTATCTCTGCTTATACTGACATCTAAGAAAGGTAATTTACCATTGGACTCTAATTCACAAGTAAATTTGATATTCTTATGCTGACTGTTCATATACTGCAGCAATTTCTGTACCTGTATCTGCGATTTAAACAAAAGAAATGTGTCGTCAACATATCTATAATAATGTGAGGGTCTGACATCAGGTGGGCAGTTTTTGAGCCACCTCTTTTCATGAAAACACATAAATATGTTTGCAAGTGTTGGGCCTAAGCGACTACCCATAACCACTCCATCAATCTGTTTATACGAATCTCCATTAAAGAAAAACGTTATGTCTTTAGTTGCAATTTCCAGCAAATTCCTGAATTGCAGTTTGCTTAAACCATTTATGTGGGTACTGTGGTTAAACAATGACAATGACACACACACAGACAATGCCCTGTTCCCCCATCTTGAACAAATGGGGGGAGTAATTTGAAGACAGCACACCAGAAAAGTGCCATGCCATCAACAATTTTGATGATTTGGGGGATTTTCTCCCCTTCATATGTGATGATGAGTCGGTGTCATCATATCAAATTTAGCACGCTTAACGTGTTCGTGATCTCATTGGTGTCAATTTTCCTTGGAACATCGAACACAACGAGGTTAGTACAGCGTCCTTTGCCGTAAACTCTGTTTATTACGAGGATTTCTCCTGCTGCTCCTGTCGTAGTTATACAAATAAGATTTTTTTCATTCTTACACCGTACATAGATATTATCTCGACCTAGTTTT
>NW_020869733.1:908819-911319 GCF_003789085.1 Penaeus vannamei | reverse complement strand
TTTTTTTAAGAGGATGCCTAGCCCTCAGAACTATATTCAAATATCGTATATATTTTTAACTGTCCTAAATGTAATGCTAGGTATATAGGATCGTCTACACGATGGTTCATACATAGAATACTTGAACATATGAGTAAATCTGTAAAGCCGCCATCTCCTTTGTAATTTAACCTGGGACGTCCGGGGTAATACCTTCACATGCGATCTCGTCACGTCCGGGGTTTGATGCTGGACGTTAAGGGCTTATGACGTCATCGTTTCTAGAGGCGGAGCCCATCACCTGGTCGAGAACAAGCTCGGCCCCCTTGCTTCAGCGCATGCGTGATAGCGTTACTTCCCCAGGGCCCCTCACTGAGCATTAGGTCTGATGCCAGGTAGAATTAATTGTTTTTAATTAATGCAGGAAATAAATAGCTAAACAGGCAACAGTCATCGGTGCTTATTATACTCTTACAACTTTCATATCTATTTGCAATAATACTTCACAAAAAAAAATTATAAGCTCATACAAAATGAAAACACCATGTAAATCTGCACCATTTCCAGTCGTAGACACTCTGTCCCGAAATAAATCCGTTGGCCTCAGGATCGTGCATACAAAGCTTATCACTACCATAAAAACAAAAAGTTTTATATGTTGTACTTACCCTATATAAAGTAAAACTCAAAGGAATTGTATGTTTAGATTATCCGTGAATATTATTTTGACTGTAGGTCTTTAAAAATTGAGTATTTATCAAATGATTGCATTCGGACACTGCTCGAAAACACTCATACCGCGCAAGCAGCGAGTTGCGATGAAAGCATATTTCTTATTATCAAGAGTCAAAATGCCTTGCATGTATTCACTTGATATATTTGGGTAATTGTATTGCTGTTGCTACATTTTCATTGTAACAGGCATTTAAAGACTGCATGCAGGGGAAAGTGAAAATATGCGGAGAATAAATATAAAGAAATATTAATGACTGAAGAGAGAGAGAGAGAGAGAGAGAGAGAGAGAGAGAGAGAGAGAGAGAGAGAGAGAGAGAGAGAGAGAGAGAGAGAGAGAGAGAGAGAGAGAGAATTCAAAACACTTCATTCCATTATTTGCAATGGTTCTCTTTTGTTCATAAACAGTAGCATTGTACTTGTAATATAAAATAACTGAAGATAATATCAAGCTCATTCGTAGGGGAATTATGAAATAAATCAAATAAATTGGCCATATTATTAGAAATAGAGGTACATCGTTAGATGTCAATGCCAATTCAAAAGATGCTCCTTCAATTTCCTTTTGAAAATAATTAGAGGATATTCACCCTAAATGAAATTTTGAATGGATATGCCTATGTCATTTTGGTTGAACGTTTAAAAACTTTCGTGTAGGTGTTATATAATCATATTCATTTCCGAGAGAGAGTGAATGAATGAGAGAGGAAGAGGGGGACAGAGAGGGATTGTGCAGTCATATTTATGGAAATGAAAATGGAGAGAGAGAAAGTAAGAGCAAGCGAGAAAGAGGGTTGGGAGGCAGGGAGAAAGAGAGAGAGAGAGAGAGAGAGAGTTAGATTTTAAACACGTTCTGGATGTGATTCCCACAGCGCCGTGTCTAGACTGAAGTGTAGGATAGTTTCACCGCACTTTTTGCACCTGGCAGCGGCATACCAATCAGCAATCTGTGACGTCAATCCCTCAACCAGGGACGTCCCGGGTTTGGAAAATAAGGAGATGACACCTAAAGAACTGCCTACCTCTGAGGAGACCATCTTTCTCCGCTTCCCGCCATCATTCACAAACAGAAGACCATCCTTTCAATCACAGCGATCTCAAATTTCTCGACCTATTCATCCTACGATCCTTACACATCCACAAGATGAAACCCGAACTGAATAAAAACTTTTTGTTATTTGCGGTATATATCAATCACTATAACGATCATTCCTCACTTGTTTGGCGTCTCACTTTTATTCATTTTTCCACAATGTTTTTGCCTTTTTATTTTTGTTTGATTGTATTACCACTTCATTGTTGCTCCTTATATGAACTATATTTTTTATTTGTTTCTTGTTGTATCTAATTGTATGTTATGTTCATTATTTTAGTACTGAGGATGGAGATTGAATAAAGAATTCGAACCGTTTACAATAAGATGTTCACCGCAGCACTGGTTCTTTTCATCACACACACACACACACACACACATATTATATATATGATCATATACATATAAACACACGCGTATATGTGAATAAAATGCTGTTAATCACATACAGCATCGAACGTGATCCGCATGCGGCTTACCGCGTCAGAGGGCGGCGCGGACGGAGTCGTCGTGTCGGCGGGCGCGGTGAGACTCGCGATCACCGACTTGGGCTCCGCGGGCGTGGTGACGACGGCCGTGATCTGCGGGCACTGGGCGGGCAGGCACCTGCCGTTGGGGCCGCCGCGGATGTCGGCGTGGGGCCGCCGCCGCCACAGGTAGTTGACGAAGGTGAACTCCAGGAGCGCACAGAAGACG
>NW_020869733.1:888819-898819 GCF_003789085.1 Penaeus vannamei | reverse complement strand
TAAAATTTTAGTGAAGCTTCATGGTTAGTTTGCAGAGAACGCAGGAACAAGCGCAGATCCGTAACACTAGTTAGGACGCGTCCACCAATTAAAGTATGCAAACGAGTCCGCACCGTAATGGAAGTAGCGGGATTACCCGTATATATACCTCTCGCTCTGCCAAGACAAAGCAGAGAGAGAGAGAGAGAGAGAGAGAGAGAGAGAGAGAGAGAGAGAGAGAGAGAGAGAGAGAGAGAGAGAGAGAGAGAGAGAGAGAGAGAGAGAGAGAGAGAGCAGCAAGGCAATTGCTACTATTACTTTACTGTTGCCGAGTCCTGTCCTGTCCCACGACAATATTGTAAGCATGTGGGGAAAATCGTATTGTACATTTTTTGAGATGAGACGAGTTCCTTATAAATACATACGTATCTTGACTTAATTTTCTTTCTTTCATCACCATACAAGAGAAACCATAAATGTAACCTAGAGCCTTTAGAAAACCACACTGACACAGAAAAAAAATCAGTAATAAGCTCATAATATTATCTAAGAAATAATAAGTCTTATGAATGAGGACAGTCAAAGATCAATAAATGCTATGAAAGTCATGGGAAGATTAATTTCACTGTGAACAATGAGTAACGATAAATAACTTTGATTTACGAAAGTAATGAACGATAGAAAATGCATGACGCTTTATTCAAAATCTTTTACAATTATGTCTATAAAGAACTTTGCCACGCCTACCACACTGCTTTTTGATATAAGTTGTACCTAACGTAATAATATAATATAATATAATGATAATAATTTAGGGTTCGCTGTGACGGGCTTTTGTGACCAGTCAAACTGTGACTGTCTGTTTATTGTGCTTCATGTGTTAAAGATTCACATGAGAGTCGTATGGTTAGTGAATGAAACTATAACCTATAACTGAATAACACATTATTACGGAATGAACGATGTGCAACACAATACCCTTTGCAACAGATTGGCATATACCAAACCCATTCACAACAGATTGGCATATACCAAACCCATTCACAACAGACTGTTATATACAATAAACCAACGATATAACTGATGAACACCGTAAACTAGCATGCAGGAGAGAGCGAGAATGAGAGTGAGAGTGAGGGTGAGGGTGACGGTGAGGGTGAGATTGAGGGTGAGGGTGAGAGAGCGTGACTGAGACAGAGAGAGAGAGAGAGAGAGAGAGAGAGAGAGAGAGAGAGAGAGAGAGAGAGAGAGAGAGAGAGAGAGAGAGAGAGAGAGAGAGAGAGAGCGAGAGTGAGAGAGAGAGAGAGTGAGAGAGAGAGAGAGTGAGTGAGAGAGAGAGAGTGAGAGAGAGAGAGAGAGAGAGAGAGAGAGAGAGAGAGAGAGAGAGAGAGAGAGAGAGAGAAGAGAGAGAGAGAGAGAGAGAGAGAGAGAGTGAGAGAGAGAGAGAGAGAGAGAGAGAGAGACAAAGAGAGAGAGAGAGAGAGAGAAGAGAGAGAGAGAGAGAGAGAGAGAGAGAGAGAGACAGACAGAGACAGAGAGAGAAGATGACGAAAGAAAGAAGAGAGAAACCAGAGAAAAGAGAGAGAGAGAGAGAGAGAGAGAGAGAGCCAGAGAAAGAGAGAGAGAGAACAAGAGGAAAATAAACAGAGATACATAAACAGAGACAACGACAGGCAGAGAAATAAACAGACAAATAGGCAGACATAAATCCCCCCCCCCCACATCCCCCTCTTACTAAGAGTGAACATTAAAGGGATGTCTTGGGAATATTGCTAATGGCCCTGTCTAAGATGAGCTTGTTAGTAGACTGGCCGCCGCCGACGAGGAACCCGTGGGACGCCGCCCATCTGGATTCAACATACGGCCCAATGTGAACCAGTTCGGAGAAAGATGGGTCCTTGATCATCTAACATTAACGGCTGTTAGTTAATGATGATAAAGGTGATGGAAAAGAAATGTCCTGGTTGAAATAATGAAGACAGTAGTAATGGCAATGATGAAGGAGATTATTATAATAGTAACAATAATGATAATAATTATTATAATAAAGATAATAATGATAATAATAATAATAATAATATTAATAATGATAATAATAATAATAATAATAACGTTAATCGAGATGATGATGATAACTATGATAATAAAGATAAATATAATGGTAATGATGATGATAATAATAATATTAAAGGTAAAGATAATAACAATGATGATGATCATCATCATCTTCATCAAAACGATGTTAATAATAATCATAATAATAATAATGGTAATAAAATTATAATAATGATAAGGAAAATGATAATAATGGTAATGATAATGGTAATAATTATTATGATTATCGCTATCAATATTACCATTATTATTAGCCTTATCATTATTATTATCATTATCAATATTATAATTACTATTATCATTATCATTATGATTAATATTATCATTATCTTTATCATCAGCATCATTATTATTATTATCATTATTATCATCAGTATCATTATTATTATCATTATTATTGTCATTATCATTATCATCATCATTACTATAGTTATTATTATCATCAATGCTATCATCATCATCATTTTCACTATTATTATCATCATAGTGATAATTATTTTTATCACTATCACTATTGATCAAAGGGGGAATAATATGCATCTTCACACTGATAGGCTTTTGTTGAAAGAATTGCATAGAAAAACAGATGAATAAGTAATAAGGTAGATTACTGGATAAATCAATCAATGGAGGTCCAAACAGTGGATGGATAAAAGAGGAAATTGATGGATAAATATATAGGTAAAGGATAAAACAGAATAATGTATAGGTTGCAAAAACAAATACGTGAAGAGAGCATGGCATCCACCGGCATATCCACATTGGCTTTTACCACTACTAGATCCTTTATATAGGGTATTTGATTATCTATTGTCTCCTTACACTATCGCCATTTTCACACATATTACACCAAAGTAAATTATGTTGCTATTGAAAATCTCAGTGACAAAGATTGTATTACTTGATTAAATATGATTAGATAGAGGGCGCAATAACATAGAATATATATATATATATATATATATATATATATATATATATATATATATATATATATACATACATATATATACATATACATATACATATGTGTGTGCGTGTATGTGTGTGTGTGAGTGTGAGTGTGTGTGTGTGTGTATTTCTGTCATTTCTACGACTTTTATTTTCATTTTTCACTCTTTGAGACATAGCTACACGTTTTTAAGATATGTCTTCTCTAGTCAATGTCATTTTGCTATGTACTCTTCGAGTAACAACTGCATAGGTAACAAAATATATTGTGCACTACAGTCACGTCTAAATCGCTTTTCAACATGACTCGAACCTTGTTTCGAAAATGTAATAACACGTAAAGTTTCGGAGCTTCAGTCACGAGCAGTACTTCAGAACATGACTTGAACACCTCTTTGACGAATGGAAGGTGCCTCTTTGCATAACGAATCTAGAAATAGCCAGAAAGGATGTTCTCTTTTAGCTATTAAGATCACGAGAGGTAAAGAAATCTCATTTGAATCCGTATGTTGGCTTTTTGCTTATTGGATTTTGTAATAAGAAGGTTTAATGCAAATGTATTTTGGTTAAAATACATATTTACTTTTCCAACTGTTTAATATATTTACACACACAGAGTTCAATTTTAACTTCAGCTTTTCCATAGTAACAAAAGCTACATTCCCACGAGAGTTGAGAATTCGATAGCGTTGCCCAATAAATTAAATAAAAAGGGAAGAAAACAAAAGAAAAGGAATAGAGAATTGATAAGAATTATTGACAAAAGTTACTGCCTTTTATCCTGTCGTGTGTGTCAGCGCAGTGGAGGTGAAACGGATGTATAATTTTCAACAGCAAAGAATCTGTGTTCATTGACATACATCAAACGGAATTATTTTAGAACATTCATATTCTTTTGGGTTCTAATCCAAGATATAATTCGCCTTTGCTTACATGTGGTCTCAGGGAATTCGGCCAGATGTTACGGCAAGTTGCCTCCCAAAAATTACCGTTCAGTGTCGGACTAAGTGACCTCTTTCAGAATAAATCAACAGTTTCGTCTTTTTGGAGAGAGAACTTCGGGGCGTAACTTTGCTCTTTGATGTAATTTTATGTGAGCGTCTACTTGTGGACAGAAACACAGTATACTCAGGATATGTTCTTAAGATCTGTACCTGCATTAATTGCGCCGGGAGTTTAAAAGTTCATATGTTTTGGAGTAAAGTTCAGATAATTAAACAAACCATTCATTATTTTTTTCTGACATAATTTCAATGATTTACTATCACTTCTATCGGTATTGCTGCTACGAGTAATATTTATCATTCCCTTCATCTTATTATTATCATTATTTTCAGTTGGAGCATATGCGATTTCTTATTCACTATCAAGTGTAAACCTTATAATTTTAGTCCGTTCCAGAAATTGATATGGTTCTCCCCAAAGCAAAGTAAAAAAAAAAAAATACTAATTACATAAAATTACAAGGAAACGGCCATGAAGTTCTAAGCAATCCTATAGCTAACTGGATTTATACCGGAACATAATAATATAATCTCGATTGACCTTGTTTTAAGACATAATATGATTTTGATACATTATAACAGTCATGTTCTTCATCGAGTTTTAACGTTTAAAAAGAAAATAAAAACTCTGCTACAAATGTAATAAAAAAATATAAGCTAAACTTTATTTACACAACAAAACACTGAACGAAGACACTACAAAGTAACAATCTAACCGCAATAATCCCTTAAAAACTAGTTCGTTAAAAAATAAAAGTCCCTCCTCAAAAAACGATTCATTTTCTTTGAGTCTCGAGAGGCGAAATGAAAGCGACTCCCCTTCTTGGAAAGGACCAGCTTTGAGGGCGGAAGCCTTCGAGATTTCCCCTTCGCCCGCCGTCTAGAGGTAAGCCTATAGGATGAAACGTCAGGCTCAAGGATCCGCTAATATTGAGCGGGTTTATCACTGGGGATTAAGTCACCCACGCATAGACACAGACTCACAGACACATACACGCGCACACACACGTATATGCGGAGAGGAGTATTTATATTAATGTTAGGTGGTCAAGAAATGTAACACCTTCTAATACCTCCATTATCCTGGGTCCATGCTTATCCGCCCCCGACGCAAGGCCGAAAAGATCATGAGCAGACCGAGGGGTGACGACACACAGAGCAAGACTCAAATAAAGATCATCCCTCTCTCGGAATTGACTGAACACCTGGAGGCCCTAGTGGACCACACTATAAAGATGGCTACGTCTTCAGGCAAGAAGATCGGAGGCATAGGTGAGGCAGCGCGAGGAATGCACGAACAACGAATCAGCCAACACCGTAGCGCCCTTCGA
Organism: Penaeus vannamei; assembly: GCF_003789085.1. Classification (NCBI taxonomy): domain Eukaryota; kingdom Metazoa; phylum Arthropoda; class Malacostraca; order Decapoda; family Penaeidae; genus Penaeus; species Penaeus vannamei. The sequence continues at coordinate 893,439 of NW_020869733.1, read as the reverse complement.
CGCCACGACACGAGAAGCGCCTTTGTTGTTCACGTAGACACTGACAGTCACCTCACGAAGCGGTCACAAGGTTCCATCATAAAACAAGGCCTGTCCCCACGACAAAGGAAGACGGTAGAAGCGGCGTTCATTCATAAAGTAAATAACTTCAACACCGCTACGGGGAGCCACGAACTATCCGAGGTCGTCGCTCACGTGATTACCGACGTGGCCTGACCACCGAACATTAGTATAAATACTCCTCTATATACTTCATGGCATGTATTCCCTAACGAAGCAATAGCGAAAAGTCCTTCGGCATATTCGTGTCTTTTCTTGTCCTCCCCTTCGTTGTTCCTTTTGCAATTCGTTCGACATGAATTACACACACACACACACACACACAAACACACACACACACATACACCACACACACACTATAATTATATATATATATATATATATTATATATATATATATAATATATATATATATATATATATAATATATACACACACATACATATACATATATATGTATGTATAAATATATATACATATGTATATATATATGTGTGTGTGTGTGTGCGTATGCATATGCATATATACATATGCACATACATACAGAAAATAATACTCATGACTAATATTATTTTCTGTGTACATCTCCCTATTACTTTGGAGTGAATGGTTACACATGGATTACAATAGACATTTGCAGATAATTATGAATTATCAGTAAATGTATATAAAAATACATTACTGCAAGATTCAAGCACTCCATCGTTATGATACATATCATATTATGTGTCCTTGTCCCATATCTATGCAAATAGTGATTGCCGCCCGATATTATAGCCGGGTCAATACATAGGATATTTACTAGGGGACTCAGATACCACGACTGCCGCAAGCAATCCTACTAGAGACTCTGATCTGCGATATAAAGCAAAACATTCGAGTTCTATGTATTTCATAGAGAGGATTCAGGGTACGGTCACCATATCCTTCCTTTTGGACAATTTCCGTGCAGCATTTTCACATAAAAGATGATTATAAAGCAATGTGATATTATTAGGCTACTGTATATGAACATGTATATGAGCAAGCAGTAAGATTGGTGAGTACTGAGGGAAAAAACATTCATTATAAACATTGTGTAAAAACAAAATACTGAATATGTGTATGTGCATGCTTATATATAATTAATTAAGTAAATATACATGTATATGCTAGAGAAAGCATTGGTATGTGTGACAGTAATAAAGTGTATGTGCGTGCGAATGAATACTCAAATTAAGTTTTTATCATATTAGCGTACGCTAGGAAATTAGCAATTACGATTTTAAGTGATAGTTGAGCAAAAAAGTCACCCAATTTCGGGCTAATATAATTTTTGGTTCGCTTGGTAGTAGCGGTTATTTTCAAAGTTGGCACTTTTCGAAACACTCGTGAGCGCTATAGCTTATTTTTAAGTACGGCTAATAACAACAAAAATTATAGGTTGACGTGTCCGTTTATCTCTCTGTAAATCTCGTTTCAGTTTGTAAAAAGGAGAAAAGAAGCCCCCTAAGATAGTATGAAGCTGGAAACGGCTGGCAAGATGTTTTTTCCTTTTTTTTTGAGGGTGGGGGGGGGGGGTCAGTCTGGGTGAAAACTGGAAACGCAAAGAACTTTTAAGTGACGGGAGTCCAAACGCAGAAACAATGAAGACACGTTAGCGTCTACGATATTTTTCGCTCAACACCGTCGTAACAGAGTCTTAATGTCCATCCTTACTACAAAACATTTACATAAATAATAAAAAAAAATATATGAATAGAGAAATGCACACACACATACATACACACAAACACACACACACACACACACACAACACACACACACACACACACACACACACACACACACACACACACACACACACACACACACACACACACACACACACATATATATATATATATATATATAATATATATATATATATATATATATATATATATATTATATATATATATATATATATATATATATATATATATATTATATATATTATATATATATTATATATTATATATATTTCCAATATTTTTTTACAAACCACTAGACAATAAACATGATATGACTCCAGGACTAGTATCGTGTACTCGAAATCACTAATTTTTGTGCTGATTGTTGAATACAGAAACTTTAACCCCGTGAAATGTCTCCTTTCAAGTGCCTGTCTTCGAAGCATGAAATACGTAAGGATTTGTCTTTCACGGAAAAAAACTACACATGGCATCCCTTACTCATGAAACAAATACTTACAGCTCTCCCTCGTTCATGAAAGTAACACAAATGATTCTCCCTCACTTATGAAGGGAAACGACATGTCTCTCCCTCAATTATGAAAGGAAAAGTCATGTCTCTCACTCATGAAAGGAAAAGTCATGTCTCTCATGAAGGGAAAAGACATGTCTCTCCATCACTCATGAAAGGAAAAGTCATGTCTCTCACTCACTCATTAAAGAAAAAGTCATGTCTCACTCATGAAGGGAAAAGACATGTCTCTCACTCATGAGAGGAAAAGTCATGTCTCTCTCTCACTCATGAAAGGAAGTCATGTCTCTCCCTCACTCACGAAAGGAATAACGTCTCTTCCTCACTCTTGAAAGCCACACACACGACTCCCTCATAATGATTCACACATCTCTCCCTCACTCATAAAAGATTCACACATCCCTCTCCGTCACTCACGAACGTAACACACATGCCCTTCTACTCATACTCCCCCGCCCCCATTCAGGACTCAGGCCCCATTAACCTCAAGTTTGGCATGTGGCCCCCCATAGACCTACCCCAGTGCCAATGGAGAGGAGTGCCAGGGAGCATATGAATGGCTCTTTTGGGGTCGGAGGGATGGAGGGTGAAGGGCCGGTTTGGGGTGATAAAGTGGGTTACTCTTATTATCATTTGTTTTGTTTATTTTATAATCTTTTATTCCTATTCGTTGTTATTTATTTATCAATCAATTTATCTTTTTATTTATTATTATTAGCAGTATTATTGTTATTATCATCATTATATTCATTATCATTATAATTGTTATTGTCATTATCATCATTATTATCATTATAATCATTATTATCATTATTATTATTATCATTTTTATCATTAATATTATTATTATTGTTATCATCACTATCATCATTACAATTAATATTATCATTATTCTTATCATTTATTGTTTGTTTTCATCATAATCTCTATTGTCATGATTACTATATTTCTGATTATTATTTTTAGCATTATTATTATTATTATTATCATTATTGTTATTATTATTGCTTTTATTATTTTCATTATCATTATTAGTATTGTAATAATTGCTTTTATTATCATTATTACGGTCAATATTATGATTAATAGTTATAATCATCGTTATTAAGGATTATTACATTTGGTATTATTATCATTTTTTTTTTTTTTTTTTTCGGGGGGGGGTGCGTGCTGGGGATAGGGGTGGGGGAAGGGGTTGTGGGGGTGAGGGAGGGAGCTTTTTTTTAAGGTGTTGATGATGTTGATGATAATGAGGAAGATGAGGATGGTATTGATGATGATGATGATTTCTATGATGACATCAATAATGTTAATAGTAATGATAGTGCTACTCCTCCTCCCCCTTTCTTCCTACTACTATTAACAACCACATTAATTACTATTAACACACATTAACAAGCATTTTCATGATTCGTCGGAGGGGGCCGGGGGGGGGGGTCAAGTGAAGGTACTTAAAAGAGATAGCTATGAATTCTGAAAGCGGGTGAAAACTTGCAGTCATATGACCCTCTCTACAAGACTTAGAGCAGTATGATGACTCTAAGATGAAAGATAAAAGGAGGATAAGAATAGCATGAATATAGATAAGCAGTGGGAGTACGTGACACTCACCTGAATCCTACGTGAAGATAAAGACCAGCTTAGGGATCCCAGCTTAATGTTTACACGCTGATAATGCTTACCAAGGTGGACTCCCGGGAAAGGAGACAGCGTCATAATAACAATGATAACAATAACAAAGAGAGAAAGCGACTGCCCCGACGACTTCGAGGAGGAGAGCAGCTGTGATGCCCGGGATGACAGAAAATATCATGAGAAAGATTATTACATTTACAAAATTGGAGAGCGCTTGACCCGACGTCATGGAGGAGAAGCCTGGGGTGATGACAGACATCGTAATAACTTATATAGTAGTAACAGATAGAAAGCGACTCATCCGACGTCTTGAAGGAGACGGCAGGCAGCGGATAGGCCCGGAATGGTGACAAACAACATCATAAAAACTTAAACAATAATAGACAGAAAGCGACTGACCCGACGACTTGGAGGAGACGGTGAGCAGCGTGGTGACGCCGAGCGTGGTCCTCCCCGGCACGGAGTCCACGTCCATCCAGAAGGACACCCACGAGATGACCACGATCAGCGTGGTGGGCAGGTAGCTCTGGACGAAGTGGAAGCCGATGGCGCGCCGCATGTGGAACTCCGCCACCAGGCAGCTGTAGTTCCCTGTGCGGAGAAGGACAGTGGTATGCGTCAGAGCGTTGGATCTGAGATAAAAGGAGAACAAAAAATGGGTTCTTTATGTCAGAGCGTGAAG
>NW_020869733.1:876319-881319 GCF_003789085.1 Penaeus vannamei | reverse complement strand
TAGTCTCCCCCACGATTGATTACACAGCAAACCGGCAGCTATAAATCACAGACACCGTTTTATCCGAAATCCGCCAATTTTTTTTATTGGATCTCGCGAACCTCTAATCATGCATTATCCTTCTGGCATTCTCAGAAAGTCATGGTTGGGAGGAAGGGAAGGAAAGACGGAAGAAAAAGAGGAAAAGAAAAGAAAGCAAGCAGGCGCAAAGTAAGAAGGGAAGAAAAAAACGTAATAGACAAAGGGTGAGGCTAGGAGGTAGTGAGGAAGGGGAAGAGGGAGGAGGTATAGGGGAGAGGGAGAGGCTGAGGGAGAAGAGAAAAGTTGAGAGGAGGGGGAGAGGGAGAGGGTGAGGGGAGGGTGAGGGAGAGGAGAAGAGGTACAGGGAGATTGAGAGATTAGAGGGGCAGAGGTATAGGGGAGAGGGAGGGGGTGATGGAGAGGCAGAGTGAAAGGGCAAGGTAAGAGGGAGAAGGAAAGGTTGAGGGGAGGGGGAGAGTGTAAAAGAGAGGAATAGGGGAAGGAGGAGGAGAGAGGGAGAGAGAAAAGTTGAGGTAAAAGGAGGGGAGGGAGGGGAGGGGAGGGGGAGGGAGGGGAGGGGGAGGGGGAGAGGAGAGGGAGAGGGAAAGGGGTAAAGGGAGTGATTGAGCAAAAGGGCAGAGGTAGAGGGGAGAGGGAAAGGGTGAGGGGATGGGAAGAGTTAGAAGGAGAGAGGGAGAGAGAAAGGGTGAGGAGAAAAGGAAAGGGAAAAGGTGATGGGAGAAGGGTAGACGGAGAGGAAGAAGGAAAGGAGGAGGAGAAAGGGTGAGGGGATAGGGAGAATCAGGAGAGGAAGAGGAGAAGAAGGAGGAGAGAAGGAGAGAGAAAGGATGAGGGGAAAATGAGAGGGAAAGGGTGAGAGGAGAAGGATATCAGCAGACGCGGCATGAAATTCGCATGAGCGGACCGTCTGGCAATTCTAGAAAATCTAATGACGATATGGAAGATAAAATAGAGAAAGAAAGAAAGAAAGAAAGGAGCTGAGACATACAAAATAGAAGCCGATGTCAGGAAACTTGAAGGAGAATGATAAGAATACGGAGAAAAAGGAGAAGATGAAGAAGATAAAGAGAAATAAAAGGAAGATGAAGAAGGAGGAAGGAGAAATAGAAGAAAGAAAAAAACAAGTCGAAAAAGAAGGATGAGAGGAAGGAGAAGGAGGATAAATAAAAGAAAGAAAAGAAGAAGTCTAAAAAGAAGGGTGAAAGGAAGGAGGAAGAGGAGAAGAAGAAAAAGAAGAGCAAGGAGAAAGTGAGGAAGAAGATGGAGAGAAAGAAGAGGAAGAAGGAGAAAGAGAAGAAATATGAGGACCAAAGATGAATAATAATAAGGAGGAAGGAGAAGAAGAAGGAAGAAAATGGAAGAAGGAGTAGGCAAATCACGTGACAAGCCTCCATTGTCCTGATCGAGTCCGAGGATCTAGCTCCCTCGCCTCAGCCCTCGAAGCCTCAATGCAGAGCAACAAAGGAGAGTAACTCGCGGACGGACGCCTTTGTCATGCTCGGAGGCAGGACATTGTCCCTCGAGCGGCCCGCCCCCTGACGATCTCGGGGGAAAGGACATCCCGAGAGCGAAGGACTCCCCTCTCACTCCCCTTCCCTCTCTCCAGTCCCTCTCACTCTTTCCCCTTCCTCTCTCCTTCTCCCTCTCACTCTGTCCCTCTCCCTTTGTCCCTTTCCCTTCTCCCTCCCTCCCACCCTTCTGCATTCCCTCTCCTTCGCCTTCTCCCTTCCTTTCCCTTCTTTCTCCCTCTTCCCCTTTCCCTCTCCTCCTTCTTTTCCATCTTCTTCTCCCTCCCCCTTCCCTTTCCATCTATTTCTCCCTCCCCTTCCCCTTTCCATCTTCTTCTCCCTCCCCCTTCCCTTTCCCTCTCCTTCTCCTTCCCCTTCCCTCTCCCTTTCCTCCCCTTCCCTTTCCCCTTCTCCCTCCTCCTTCCCTTTCCATCTTCTTCTCCCTTCTCCTTCCCCTCTCCTTCTCCCTCCCTCTTCCCCTTTCCCTCTCCCCTCGTTTTTCTTCTGGCAGTCCACTTAAAAAAGAGACGAACTATGTGAAAAGATACTTGTTTTTTGAATAGTTTATATCCTTGACACTTCATTGTTCTCGGTCTTTTGTATGTATTTTGTAACGAGTCTAATTTCTATTCATTTTTATTTTCCTACACAATTGCTGATAGCTACCAGGGTCGTCGCTGTCTCATCACGAAAGCGTTATTATAGTTGTTATTCATCTATTATTCATAAAGCTCGACTGTTATTTGATATGGAAACTAGGTACTCGAGGCAGATGGAGAAAGTGTGGGCCCGGAGGGAAGGGAGGTTCAACCCAGTCGTCGGTTTTGCTTTAAACTTTTGCAACACGACATTCAAACTTGCGGGATTCGTAAGCTCCTGAAAGTTTGCAAAGTCCGGAGATAATCTTAATTTCATTATTAGAATAATGATTATTTTAATGGCAATGAGGGTCTTGGTATAAAACGATTGAAAGAAAAGGAGAAATGGTACAATGAAAACACAAACAAACAAACAAGTGTAACAGTAAACATGAAAATAGGACAAAGAAAGAGAAAGAGTAAATCTTCCTAATCTTACCAAGACTCAAGGACAGGAAATCCCAAAAAACGCAGCAGCAATTTCAGATTAACATAAACTTAATTTTTTTTCTCTCTTTCTCTTTTATTTTGCCAACACCCATAGAACACCAGAACATTACCAACGCTAGCAGTAAGGATTCAGAAGAAGGAAGAGGAAGAAGAGACGAGAGGAGAAGAAGAGAGAAGAAAATAAAAAATAAAAAATAAAAGAAAAAAATGCCTGTTGTGGAAGTCACTGCCGAGACAACAAGCAATGACTAATGGAACCCACTCTCGGTTGAGAATGAAAGTCTTACATCTGTTTGCTAAATGTTCAATTATCAACCATGATGGGAGGCAGGGCATTAAACACGCACACGCACACACACACACACACACACATTTAAGTACATATATACGCAGTATACACAATATGCAAGCAGCATGTCGATATCATATGTACCTGAAAATATTAGTAATTCAATTCATGAATCCTTTACAGGAGTTTTGATAAGAGCAAGGAGAGGTACACTAAATTTCTCAAACTCACGCATACGAGTTCTTTTGAATCAGACACGCACTGGGTTCATAATTACACACATTTCCCTTACAATATTTGCATAGCTGTATGAACATCATGCTTTTTGCTTCAAATATCTACACAAAAATAAGACCTATTTACCTTTTTCTCTTCATTTTTTGCCTTGAATGATGTAGATTTCCTTAATTATTCAGAATATGTATACTCGTATGGAAATTCTCTTTTTATTAGCTCTTCCCCTCCACGCAGTTTTAGTTTCAGTTCGAAATATTTAACTTTTCATCACTTCCAGGTAAAATCGGGGGTTTTACTCGTGGGAGAGGAAAGAATAGTTAATAAAGGAAGGAAATATTCATTGCAAACACACACACACACAGATAGTCAGATATAGAGAGAGAGAGAGAGAGAAGAAGAGAGAGAGAGAGAGAGAGAGAGAGAGAGAGAGAGAGAGAGAGAGAGAGAGAGAGAGAGAGAGAGAGAGAGAGAGAGAGAGAGGGCGAAAAGGAGAGAATGGTAGAGAGTAAGAGTGAGTGAGAAAGAGAGAGAGAGAGGGAGAGAGAGAAAGAAAGAGAAGGAGGGAAGGCATCTGAACAAGTTAAAAAAATGAAAAGTGCAACTACAGAGAAGGGCCAACAGGGAAAAAGAAAACAGCTGGCAGGAACGTCTATTCCACCCCTAGGCCAAGATCTCCGCACGAGTACACCTGAACAAGTTCACCAAACCCATCCAACAACTTCTATACCTACAAAGGATGAGACGACCGAGCCAGTAAGCTCCTTTGCGTAGCCGGCTACAGACGCAAATTCAAGGGGAGCCAATAGGCGCACACCACCATACTTCTACAAACCCTTATCCAGCACAGAACAAGTGTCGCGTGTGGAATCGCAAGGGTCACACCCAGGGGGATTGCCGTAAACTAAATAACTGCAAAAGAAAATTCCACATAGAGGGAAACTGTCGAGACAGAGTTGCTGACCAGCGCTAGAAGGATCTGGTTAATGCAATTGCTGCAATCGGGCAGGAAACCCTCTCAATACTGAGAGACACAGTGAGTCACATTTATCCCCAACCTCACAGCTGGGAAGCCACCAGTTCCATAACATATACACCACAATACCAAATTATCCCTTTGGTTATACTCCACAGTATCACTTTGCTCAAAATATCCCCTAACCAGGAGGATTCAGTAGACCAGCGTCTTACTAGTGAAATAAGTATAATTCCAGCTAATTTGAGAGGTTTCTACGCAAATGTTGGGGAACTAACGCATCAGTTTGTCAACAAGACGAAGACTGACATTGTCTTTACTGTGGAAACCTTTCTTGATGAGAAAGTCCCCTGTAACTATGCACGAATCCCAGGGTTTTCGAATGGGATAACAAAAGACAGAAATGCGCAGGTTGGAGGGTTAGCTCTTTGCCACAAATTAGACCTCCAACTTCACATAATTGAGTTCCCCCTGCCTAATGGAAGGAGTTGTTACTCTTCAAATTAGTAGACAACAGAATGCGAGGAATGTTCTGTGGGTGTTACAGGCTACCACCACAAGGAACTCCTTTACTGGATTTCCAGATGCGAAAATTGGACCACCTTATGGAAACATACAACTGCCATCACTTTGTATTATTTAGCGACCTTCACAAACATAGAATTAAAGCCAACTTCAAGGAACTCATGGCAGTCTACAATCTACACCACATACCTGTCAAACCCATCTAACGAGCCATGGTTTGGTCCATTGTGCAAAGGAGCTTCAAATAACAAATACCAAGCCAAAAAAAAAAAAAAAAAAAAATGCTAGAAAGAAAGACCTCCATCGTAAGACTGTACACCACAAACAACGCACCCAAA
>NW_020869733.1:868819-871319 GCF_003789085.1 Penaeus vannamei | reverse complement strand
TAATCAAAGGGAAATAATAAATGGATGACATTGATAGTAGCAGTAGTAGTAATTGTTGTAGTAACGGTAACACTAGTTGTAGTAATTGGAGTTGTAATAGTAATAATAGTTGTAGTTATAGTAGTAGGAGTAAATATAATAGTAATAGTAGTTGTAGTAATAGTAATAGTAGTTGTAGAAATAGTAATAGTTGTAGTTTCATAATAGTAGTTAAAGTAATAGCAATAGTAGTTGTAGTAATAGTAATAGTAGTTGTCGTAACTGTAGTAGTAAAAGTAGTAGTAGTAGTGTAGTGAGCTGTTACGCCGCTGAACCCTCCGCCACCCCGTGGTACTTCGCCCCGTCGATATCTCGCCTCGTTATGCCGGTGACCCCAAGCTCCTGCCCACCTTGCCTCCGACGAATATAAAGTTGAGCATTCATGACATCGCCATTTGTTTGGGCAAATGTATATTGCCACATACTATGCCATGCTGTTTAGTTTATAAAGCCAGTTAATGTGTAATTGTTGTTTTTACATACCGAACTATTGCTTGCCATCAGTGGGGCTATTAGAGTAACAATAAGTGTACTTAAAGACAGCAGAGAAATACTACAGACAGAAAGAAAGAGGTGGCGTAAGGCTACAGTAGTGATTGCAGTAGCTGTGATTATAGTAGCAATAGTAATAGTATTTATAGTAATAGTAATAGTAGTTATAGTAGCGATAATTATGATAATGCTGATAATGACAATGCTGATAATGATGATGATGATGATGATGATAAAGATAATGATTGTGGCTATGATTCTGATTCTGATAATGACGATGATGATGAATGCTGACACCATTATTTCAGGCTTACTTGACAATTGTCCGCAACAGAAGTGGAATTGTTTTCGTTTAGATATTCGATACATTGCAGAAGGGAAGGAGAGGGAGGGGCGGGGGTAGGGGATAGAAAGGCAGAGATAGAGACACAGATAGATATAGATAGAGAGATAGAGAGATGGGTAGGTAGACAGATAGAGAGAGAGGGGGGGATAGGAAAAAATAATAAATATATCGATAGATTTAGAGAAAGACGCATATAAATAGGCAGACAATGACATAGAAAAAAATTAAACGCAGATATTTCGTGTGAGGCAGTATTGCACGCTATAGTCTCATGTTGCAATTGCACTTCAATTTGGGAAAGTCCCCGATGCAGTCTCGGATACCATGAAAGGGTCCCGATCAGCGTAAGTTATGCCTACGTCTGGATATCCGTTAAATGTGATGCACTCTGCGGGTGCCTTTCTCGCTCTCTCTCTCTCTCTCTCTCTCTCTCTCTCTCTCTCTCTCTCTCTCTCTCTCTCTCTCTCTCTCTCTCTCTCTCTCTCTCTCTCTCTCTCTCTCTTCTCTCTCTCTCTCTCTCTCTCTCTCTCTCTCTCTCTCTCTCTCTCTCTCTCTCTCTCTCTCTCTCTCTCTCTCTCTCTCTCTCTCTCTCTCTCTCTCTCTCTCTCTCTCTCTCTCTCTCTCTCTCTCTCACACACACACAAATGTACAAGTAAACATTAACACAAACGCGCACACACACACATTCACTCATTAATAGAAACACACACACACTTAAAAGAACAAATACACACGTAAACATGAACACAAACGCACACACATTAACACAAACACAGATATGTGTGTGTGTGAATATACATATAAAATTAATTAGAAAATCGATTAATGCTTCATAAGTACCATAAAAGAAGAAACAGGAAACAGTCGACCTCACTGCCTCGCCAGGCCCTTTTCGACGGCTCGGAGGCCCAAGCGCGCCTGCCTCCCCTTCCCGTGCACCTTTAAATATATTCATATATTCGCCCATAATCCAGGTCGTGATATCTATTTGCACTGTCCATGGACTAGCCATCGCCGCCCATCTCTGAAGGCCAGAGATTACCTCCACGCGACCTCGGAACGTGTTCGGAGCGAGAGAGAGGAAGCAAATGCGAGGATTTGCTCCACACAAATATCAGGTAAAAGCTAAACCGTTTTGAAACCAATTCTAATGATGGCGCCTCGTATTGCAGTAACGAAGGACGTAGCGTTGATACGGGACATTTTGCCGAGGAGAGGAAAGGGCGTGATGCGGATTTTGCGCTGTTTGTTTTTTTTTTTTTTTTTTTTTTTTTTTTTATCGTTCTTGGGATCACGTTGCGCCGGGTGCTAGATGCTCAAGGGGCGTCGAGTAATACGGCGAGTCTAATAAGATCAGTGAGGGAAGCGAGACGAGAGGACTTGATTTATTGCCGTTCAAGCCCCCCCCCCCCCCGGGTCCTTGCACCCCTTTAAATTTATAGCTCATTTAAGGATAAAGGAGGTGAGTTTATACTAACTTTAATCAACAAAAGAAAATATTCTTTTTAATTTTCTAATAATATATTAATAGTCATATGGACAAGAAAACATGTCACAGATTATTTGAAGAAACCCTACAAAAATGATCACTTGCTTGAAATATCTACGTGTAAAAGTAAAAGA
>NW_020869733.1:848819-863819 GCF_003789085.1 Penaeus vannamei | reverse complement strand
TAGAGAGAGAAAAGATGAGAAGAGCAGAGAAAAGAAGAGAGGGGAGAGAATAGAAGAAAGGAGAAAAGAGAGAGATAAGAGGAGAGAAATAAAAAGAGAAGAGAGCGAGAGAGAAGAGAAAAGTAGAGAGACAGAAGAGAGGGGAGAGAGTAGAAAAAAAAGAAAGGAGAGATAAGAGAAGGAAAGAGAAATGAAGAGAAAAGAGAAGAGAGAATGAGAGAGAAGGGAAGGGAAAAGAACAGGGAGCAGAGCAGAAAAGAAGGAAAGGTAAGATAAGAGAGAGTGTGTGAGAGAGAGAGCGCGCGAAGAGAAAAGAGAAGAAGAGAGAGAAGAGAAAGGAGAGGAGAAGAGAAGAAGAGAGAGAGAGAAGAGAGAGAGAGAGCGAGAGAGAGAGAAAAGAGAAGAGCAGAGGAAGAGGGAGAGAGAGAGAGAACTTTGAGAAGGGAAGAGAAGAGAACATAAAAGTAGGGAAGCGAAAAGAAAGAGAGAACAGAGAGAAGGGAAGAGAACATAATAAATAAGAACAGAAGGTAAGGGAAGAGAAGAGAGAAAGCAGAGGAGGAAGAGGAAAGAATAGAACAGAACGGGGAAGAGAAGAGAAGAGAGGAAGAGAGAGAGAGAAAAAAAGAGCTAACACGCGCCCCCGTCGAGAGACACAAGTCAAATTCTGACAAGAAGGAGAGAGAAATCCGCGAGATTACAGCATCGGAATATAGGAAACCGAGGAAGGTAAACACCGCGTCAAAACGGCCAAGGAAATGCTTTCGGATATCTGGCGAGCTGGCGTGAAGTGGGAGGCGCCGCTCCGAGGAGGCGCTTCCGGGAAATCTCTCACTTTTTTCTATTTATTTTCTTTTTGTCTTCATTGGCTTGTACTGAACTTGAGTTTGACCTCTTAACATATTTACAGGCACACTTACATACAAACGCACTTGCAAACACACCCACACACATATACGCATACACATGCATATACGTACACACACGCACCCGGATATACACACATAGACACACCTCTAAACGCACATCTCTTCGCTCCCTTCCTTCCTTCCTTTTCTTTCTTATTCTCTCGCTCTCTTCCTTCTTATTCACGATTTTATTTTATACATATATCTATATGTACATATATGTGTATATATATATATATATATATATATATATATATATATATATATATATATATATATATATATATATATATATATATATATATATATATATACATATATATACATACATTCGAGGACGCAACATGCGCCACGAGGAACAACGTGAATAAACTCCACTTGATTAATCCGATTTGGCACGATTGCGCTCCGAGCAGCGCTCCCGCCAGTGTCTCTTTTCGACGGATTTCCGAACTTCGCTTGCTTGTTACTTCGCCACTTCTGAGACGTGAGTCACTCCCAGCGCTCCGTCAGCGAGTCAGTCACTCCCATCCCTTCTTAAAGGTCATGAGTCTCTCCTACCCGTCCTTATATGGCATGAGTAACTCCCACTCGTTCTTATAGGGTATGTCACTCGCATCTTTTGAAACAATGCGTGTCTCCTTATCCCTCCTCATAAAGCATGAGTCACTGCCACCCCTCCTTAAAAGGTATGGGTCTCTCCCATTCCTCCTTAAAAGGCATGTCTCTCCAACTCTTCCTTAAAAGGCATGAGTCTCTCCCATTCCTCCTTAAAAGGCATGAGTCTCTCCAATTCCTCCTTAAAAGGCATGAGTCTGTCCCATCCCTCCTTAAAAGGCATGAGTCTCTCCAACTCTTCCTTAAAAGGCATGAGTCTGTCCCATCCCTCCTCAAAAGGCATGAGTCTCTCCAACTCTTCCTGAAAAGGTATGAGTCTCTCCAATTCTTCCTTAAAAGGCATGAGTCTCTCCAACTCTGCTTTGAGTCTCTCCCATACCTCCTTAAAAGGTTTGAGTCTCTCTCATCCCTCCTTAAAAGGCATGAGTCTCTCCAACTCTTCCTTAAAATGTATGAGTCTCTCCCATCCCTCCTTAAAAGGTATGAGTCTCTCCCATCCCTCCTTAAAAGTCATGAGTCTCCCATCCCTCCTTAAAAGGCAAGTCTCTCCTCTTCCTTAAAAGGCATGAGTCTCTCCCATTCCTCCTTAAAAGGCATGAGTCTCTCCAACTCTTCCTTAAAAGGCATGAGTCTCTCCAACTCTTCCTTAAAAGGTTTGAGTCTCTCCAACTTTTCCTTAAAAAGTATGAGTCTCTCCCATCCCTCCTTAAAAGGCACGAGTCTCTCCAACTCTTCCTTAAAAGGCATGAGTCTATACAACTCTTCCTTAAAAGGTTTGAGTCTCTCCAACTCTTCCTTAAAAGGCTTGAGTCTCTCCCATCCCTCCTTAAAAGGCATGAGTCTCTCCCATTCCTCCTTAAAAGGCATGAGTCTCTCCAACTCTTCCTTAAAAGGTTTGAGTCTCTCCAACTTTTCCTTAAAAAGTATGAGTCTCTCCCATCCCTCCTTAAAAGGCAAGAGTCTCTCCAACTCTTCCTTAAAAGGCATGAGTCTCTCCCATTCCTCCTTAAAAGGCATGAGTCTCTCCAACTCTTCCTTAAAAGGCATGAGTCTCTCCAACTCTTCCTTAAAAGGTTTGAGTCTCTCCAACTTTTCCTTAAAAAGTATGAGTCTCTCCCATCCCTCCTTAAAAGGCACGAGGCTCTCCAACTCTTCCTTAAAAGGCATGAGTCTCTCCAACTCTTCCTTAAAAGGCATGAGTCTCTCCAACTCTTCCTTAAAAGGCATGAGTCTCTCCAACTCTTCCTTAAAAGGCCTCTGGCATGAGTCTCTCCAACTCTTCCTGAAAAGGTATGAGTCTCTCCAATTCTTCCTTAAAAGGCATGAGTCTCTCCAACTCTGCTTTGAGTCTCTCCATACCTCCTTAAAAGGTTTGAGTCTCTCTCATCCCTCCTTAAAAGGCATGAGTCTCTCCAACTCTTCCTTAAAATGTATGAGTCTCTCCCATCCCTCCTTAAAAGGTATGAGTCTCTCCCATCCCTCCTTAAAAGTCATGAGTCTCCCATCCCTCCTTAAAAGGCAAGAGTCTCTCCAACTCTTCCTTAAAAGGCATGAGTCCCTCCCATCCCTTCTTAAAAGGCATGAGTCTCTCCCATTCCTCCTTAAAAGGCATGAGTCTTTCCAACTCTTCCTTAAAAGGCATGAGTCTCTCCAACTCTTCCTTAAAAGGCATGAGTCTCTCCCATCCCTCTTTAAAAGGCATGAGTCTCTCCAACTCTTCCTTAAAAGGCATGTCTCTCCCATCCCTTCTTAAAAGGCATGAGTCTCTCCCATTCCTCCTTAAAAGGCATGAGTCTCTCCAACTCTTCCTTAAAAGGCATACGTCTCCCATCCCTCCTTAAAAAGCATGAGTCTCCCATCCCTCCTTAAAAGGTTTGAGTCTCTCCCAACCCTCCTTAAAAGGTATGAGTCTCTCCCATCCCTCCTTACAAGGTATGAGTCTCTCCAACTCTTCCTTAAAAGGCGTGAGTCTCTCCAACTCTTCCTTGAAAGGCATGAGTCTCTCCAACTCTTCCTTAAAAGGCATGAGTCTCTCCAACTCTTCCTTAAAAGGTATGAGTCTCTCCAACTCTGCTTTGAAAAGGCATGAGTCTCTCCCATTCCTCATTAAAAGGTTTGAGTCTCTCCCATCCCTCCTTAAAAGGTATGAGTCTCTCCCATTCCTCCTTAAAAGGCATGAGTCTTTCCAACTCTTCCTTAAAAGGCATGAGTCTCTCCAACTCCTCCTTAAAAGGTATGAGCCCCCCCCCCTCATGACTCACTTCCACCAGTCCTTATAAGGCATGAATCTCTCCCATCCCATCTTCATCCAGCGGAGTCACTTGCGTGTGTCCGAATCCTTTGTTTCTGCAAAGTGAATGAATCTCTCTTTTCTGCTCACCCCAATCATCTATCTTTCCACTTGCGCTGTTTGCACACACAGCCACACGTGAGTTGGCGCCAATGAGAAGCAGTAATATAAATTCACCAGCGCCTATGCATTGCCAGATTGCAAATGCCGTTTACGTAATAGAATTGTCTTCTCCCAAGTCGGCCTAAGCACTCTATAAATTCTGTGTTCTGCATTGGAATTCACGATACATCTTGGGATTCACGATGCGTCTTGGAATTCGTGATATATCTTGGAATTGGTGATATATCTTGGAATTCGTGATGCATCTTAGAATTCGTGATGCATCTTGGAATTCACGATACATATTGGAATTCGAGATATATCTTGGAATTCGTGGTGCATCTTGGAATATCTTGAATTCGTGATGGAATCATCTTGGAATTCATGATACATCTTGGAATTCGTGATATATCTTGGAATTCGTGATACATCTTGGAATTCGTGATGCATTTCGAAATTCACGATACATCTTGGAATTCGTGATGCGTCTTGGAATTCGTGATGTATCTTGGAATTTGTGATACATCTTGGAATTTGTGATACGTCTTGTACAGCATATCGCTTAAAGAAAGTTCAACTTGAACAACAGCGCATAACAACAGATGCAAAGCAGCAGAAGTCGTTTACGTAATGAGGAAAGTCAAGTCTTGCAAGGTCCTATGAATGTCGATTCCCAGAACGTGACAATAGGCTTAGCACAGAGGCCGCTTCTTCGAAATAATCAGGAAACAACGTAAGGCAAAATTTGCACCTAAATACAGGAGGTTATTATTATTTTTTTTTTTATAGAACATTATCTAACCCTGCTTCTTAGTCATACCGGGAGCAGGGATAACGACAATGAAACGTCATTGGAAAACTATACACCAACCCTCGCATGAACGACCAGGCAACACAGGCAGACCTACGCTGTGACGGAACAGAGGAAGTCAAGTGCTTGGAGTCCGGTTCAAAGAACAAAGGCACAATGAGTAGAACTTGTGCTGCTTAACTTTTGTGGAAACTGCAAAGGCATGTCGAGAAGTTTTGGGATACTGCTTGAAGGCGGAATGTATGCGTTTGAATGCGTGGCTTGTGGCTTCAATGCGCGGGAACCGAACACCGTGCACGCCGTGGTTTCGAGTCTAATAAAAAATCCTCATCGGACGATAAAACTGAAGTTGATCAACGCTGCAAGAGATAAGAGTCAAGTCAGACTTGAAACGTCCCAATATTTTTCCTTCTGTATAGTACCTGTGCTTCATTTGAAGTTTATTTATCTGTCCATCTATATATCCCTATGCATGTATAATATACATACATATATATATATATATATATATATATATATATATATATATATATATATATATATATATATATATATATACACACACAATATAATATATATACAAATATATATATGCGTGTTGTGTGTGTGTGTGTGTATATGTATAGATATATATATTTATATATGTTTATATGTATATGTGCATGTATCTATTTATCTATCTATATCTATTTATGTATGTATGTATATATGTTTATCTATCTATCTATCTAGCTATATATATATACATGCACACACATTTCACGTTCGCTCCTAGGACATAAATCTCGATTCCACATCTTTGTTCCTCTTCAGGCAAAGACCAGCTGCCAAACGTTTACCCGAGAGAGAGGCAGCCAGGTAGAAACAACGAATATTGACATAAAAAGACGTAGCGTTACTGAACGTAAAAGATTTTATGTTCGAATAAGACAAAGCATTTCTATGCGGGCATAAATATTACCTTTTTACTGTTGTTGTTTTCACAACCCATAGCAATCAGCGTTACGTTTGAATATTTGAATATCCAGCCGTCATAACCAGTCTGCAACTGTCACGCGTCTTTTGAAAATGTCACTTGAAATGAAGTCGTTTGTCTCCAAGGCCCATTTTCCGTCCCGCCGCCGGGAATGGGCGAGGCCAATTACCCCGCCTGCAAATTGAGTCATATTCCCCCGCGGGCTTCGTGAAATTAATCAGAGAGCGCGTCCGTTCGAGTCCTGGCTTTATTGGCTGCAAATGTAATTTGTTTCCCTGTTGTCGAAACCATAATAACAGTCACGCTCAGTGTGATCCGCGATACTGGGTGAAATTGGGTGATAATGCATTACACACGAGCGCATACACATGCATATATACATAGGCACACAAACACACACATAGACACACACGTACACAAAAAAACATTCGACACTTGGTCACTTTTGATACGTAAGAACCGTGTGCTCGCTTTCCCTTGACGCATTTTCCTCTCGTCGTCCGTGTTCGTTCGCCCCTTTTGAAATGCATCTCGTCGCTTTCATGCAGACGCCGGGTGGCCTCTGATCTCGTTTCTTTATATCTCTTCTGCGAGATTTGTCTGCGGGGCTGAGAGAACGTTTAAGAAATGCTGAGTCTGGGTTCTTCGTGAAAGACACTTTGCCGTCAGGGGAAAGATCACCTGGCCTTCATGAATACACCCGGATGATCTGGACGTCAACGCGATGTCGCGCGATGGTAGAATGTAAGAATAATATTGTTTCGCAATATACTATTTTAATATCTGTCCAAGAAGAAAAATGGCGAGAGACACTCGCAATTTCAAAAAAATTCGGACGTGACTGGAAAGTTTTCCTTCTTGGTACAGTCTTTCTTCAAATGTTTTAACTTCAAAGTGCTCCCGTGGCTTTAAGTGTTGTGCTGATGTTCTCGCAGCACACATTTCTTCAAGAAAGCACACAGACTGTTAGACATGCTCAGACATATACAGGTACCCCCCCTCTCTACATACACACACACACACACACACACACACACACACACACACACACACACACACACACACACACACACACACACACACACACACACACACACACACACACATACACACACACACACACACACACACACACACACACACACACAGAAATAGAACCCAAATTCACATGCACATTGCAGGCACATAGATAAGACTACCCGCGCACAGAATCGCAAACACGCTTTCACAAACTCATACATACATGCTATTTGAGAGCCCTGCATACATATGCGGGAACATGACCCACGTAAATAATAAACAACAATCTATTATATATCCAGAATTCTGCCATGGACATAGTGAGTGAACCCTTTGACCAATCGCAGTTTACACCTTGCCTATATTTCTGATTTTACTGCACAATAGCGCGACGAGAGAGAGCAAGGTGAAGTGAGATACACATCGGTAAGTGCGGTACGTGAATATATACGCAGAAGCATGAAAGGAAATGCCTTATTATGTATATTTCTTTAAGTCAACCGGAGCATAATGCGATAATATACCAATGGTTGAATAATCATATTCTGGATGGCGGGGCTGGTGGAAATTCCATGGAAATGAGGTAGTCCCTCTTCATCTTACCTTTCGTCTCTCCTTTCTCTTTTCCTTTCTCGCTCCCTCTCCCTTTTCGTTCCCTCTCTCTCTCCGTCTTATCTTGCGCTCTATCGCTCTGCCATCCCATCTCACTTCCAAATTTTCTTTAAATTATCTCCCTCCCCCCCCCCCCCCACGTTATGTGCCCTTCCCCACTTCCCACCTCCCTCGCTCCCTCCCTCCCTCTTCCATGCTTTTCTCCAATGAACTCCCTTTTCCATCCCTTTTTCCTCTTTGTCCCCTACATTTCTCCTTTTTCTCCTTTTCTATCTACCATTTCTCTTCCACCCCTCTCTCCTTCCCCTCCTACCTCCGTTCTTAATAATAATGATAGTAATGATAATAACAACAATATCAGCAGCAATAATAGTGATAACAATAATAACACTAATGGTGATGATAATAATACAGTTAGATTTGGATTCTTTTAGAATCATAATATGATGTATTTTGTGTGATTCTTTAATATTTATATCAATTATCATCCGATTTTACGCAAAAATGAAACGACTTCTCGGACGCTTTGAGTATGTTTTCAGGCATAAATCGCTTGATTTATAACAGCATTAAAGACATCAAGTTCTTAGTCACTCGGAATATGGCTTCAGACGTAAAATGAAAACGAAATGGACGGATTGACAAAGCATAAAATCATATGATTGCTTCTCACAAATATGTAAGCTAGATGAGTTTCAAAAAGATCTACAAGTATGACACAAGGATTATGTCTTACAGGACTGAATATATACTGTAACTGAGCTCCAGAAAGTACTCGCTCGATTCGCAGTGCAAACAATGAACGGCAACAGTAACAGGGTAAGGATGCACTGTTCCGTTTGGTTACTTCTTAACATAGTGAGCGCAGCAGGCCAAGTACGAGGCTTTGGCCGCCAGTACAAACAGAAGGCACGAAAGGCTCTGGCCTGCTACACAAACACGACTCGCCTGTGTAAATATCGGAGCCGGGACGGACATCAGGTTGGGGGAGAGGAATATTACAACACACACACACACACACACACACACACACACACACACACACACACACACACACACACACACACACACACACACACACACACACACACACACACACGCAGAGAGAGAGAGAAACAGACAAATACAGACAAGCAGACAAAGTGTCCGGGCCCATGTCATGTCTCCAACCCGGTGAAACTCAGCAGTTCCGAAGGCAATTAAGGCCAAACGGAATGAATACTAACCTGTGTTAAATGGACTCCTTTCAGACCTGGCCGACAGTGACTGTTGCGAGGCCCTCTCTCGCACGCTCCGTGATTTTGTCTCCGGGATTTTTTTTTTATATTATATTTCCCAATTTGAGAGAGATGGGAAGAGAGAGAGAGGGGGGGGGAGAGGAAGAGAAAAGAAAATGAGTTAATGAGAGAGAGAGAGAGAATGAAAGTGAAAGAGAGAGAGAGAGAGAGAGAGAGAGAGAGAGAGAAAGTGAAAAGCAACGAAAGAGAGAGAGAGAGAGAGAGAGAGAGAGAGAATGAAAGTGAAAGAGAGAAAGAGAGAGCGAGAGAGAGATAAAGTGAAAATGTAAAAGAGAGAGGGAAAATATCTGCACTGTCACCATCCAAAGTTTCTGAAGCCCCTTTCTGCGGACGATTTGCGTGATGGGGGGGGGGGGGGTACTGGGGAAGGACCTGCGAGGATGGGTGACAGACTTCCCCTTTTCTGCTTTAGACGTTATCACAGCACATCCAATTGTATGAACCTGCTAGCACATTCTTACTTCGCATATGCAAGTGATAGTTAATGGATAATATTTGATGAGCAATATTAAGTTAATTGATATCAAATTGATATATAATATAAAGATCGTAACAATCCCCGAATTGCACCCATTTGTATGGTAATGATGATTATAAAAATATACAAAAAATAATAATATGTCTTATTTAAGCTGTCTTTGTAAATAAAAGAGAGATGAATGACTGTGATTTCCACTACATATTCTTTCTTGCCATAATCATTCATTGTCATCAATTCCTTCCACCGAAAACTATTGAAGCCTGGTCAAGAAGTTTCGAGAAAGTTCACGGTTGCTGTTCAAAGGCAGACGACAAGCTATCTGCGCCCGCTTACAAGCCTGGTAAAAGTTCCAGAAGTAGGCTGTGAAGTCAGCTTTTAAAATAAACTATACCTTTCACATGAGGTTTTCCCATGCTTCCCAACAAATCAACGTTTGTAGTCTTTGTAAGTCAGACTTTCCCACTCCCACGCTTCCAATCAACTGAGTTAGAAAACAACCTAACCACCACGGCAACGAGACTAAGTTTAGTTCACAATCTATTCTAGCCTTAATAGATACGCCTAGGATCAATTTTACTTTGATTAGTATAGTTATGACAACAGCCAGTAGGGCAGCTTCAAATAGGAGGAATGAACTGTATTCAAACGTGAATTTGTTGCGACTACTGGCTAGAACAAGCCAATTCGAGTTAAAGGATATCGAATACGTTTAGTCATTCTAAGGATTATTCTATTAGTAAGTGATGTTAACTGCATATTGCTACCACAATAGTTTCCTTTCTCTCCCCCACGGCAATATTTGGTCCAGCCTCCCTTCACCCCGTTGACACAATTGGCTTGGAGGCATAGAATTCACAAATTTGTGCGTATGCCTAGGCGACGCCGAATTCCATCCTGCACTTTGCAGATGGTTGTTGTTATAATTGTCCGTTTTAAGGGCCGGAATCACTAACATACGGTCGTAATGCATTTACCAGCTGCCATTTACCATTGCGTTTACCAGTGATGGTAAAGTGGTATTCACGAAGAGATAGTAACTAGCATCGATAGAGTTACAATCACAAATAGACTCATTTTAATGGTAGCCAACAGAGGGCTCTAGTAAAGTAATTTTACCAATCAGCAAGGTTCCTTCAGCCAATCACGTAGCATGTAAACAGAACTAGATAAATCACTAGTTATCTATTGTATCAATAGGAAGCAATACAAACACTGTTATATTAATATATCATTATTTACCACAACCCAAAGAGAGTCAAAATAGTTTCATTTATTTATTTATTTATCCATCGCCGTCTATCGTCAAATAAAGGAAATATGCGATTTGGAGTTTGCTATCTTTCGCCAAAATGCCGACAGACATAGTTGTTATACTTGTTTAACGTTAATATTGCTAGTTTATATATCACCAAGGTAGTTTTTCCTACAAAATTTAGTATGATTATATCAGACAAGAATTACTTAAAAGTTCACTTATCTATCCATTTCATAGTCTATGTCTACCTCTAATTTGACGAAAATTTGTGTGGATTTTATTCTTTCTAGTTTCATGTGAAACTTGTATTTTTCGTCATGTCAATATTGATATTTGCTTGCCATAATACTAATTTCAATAGGTATAGTACAAACCAAAGACATTGCTTGAATATTGATTTTTGGACTAGATAACACGTAATGACATCGTCTTCCCAGAAGTTGCCAGTGCTCCGACTACTGGTAAAATTTACTCGGGTAACTCTGATGGCAAGTTTTTAGTGAATGCCACCGCTGTCTGTTTACCATGGTAACTATAGTTACCAGTGATTTTACCACCGTAAGTGCGTTTGTGAATCCGGCCCTAAAGATACACTTGGCATGATTATTTAGTATTATCTCCTTAGCATCTAAAGTTGCGTTTGCGAGGTAATAATCGGGAGCAGATTACTACGATATCATCGTCTATGATATATTTGTGAGCAAATGGGTGAGACCCATACCTCTGCGCCCCTCCTCGCAGACCCTTTTTCCCTCCTGCCTCCTATAACACGACGCACAGACTGTGAAAAAGGTAGGAATGGAGGGGGGGGGGGGGAGTCGGAAACTTAGGTTCATGATAAGGCACCTGCCAAAGTTCGGGAAATTAATACGAGGCAGTCTTTCCACATACCTTTTTATCTTTACCTGGGAAACCATTTTGCTCAGCAAATATGTATTAAATTATTCTTGCGTTAGTTTTGAAAATTCAAGAGCATTAGACACAGTTC
The DNA here is from genome assembly GCF_003789085.1 of Penaeus vannamei. NCBI lineage: Eukaryota > Metazoa > Arthropoda > Malacostraca > Decapoda > Penaeidae > Penaeus > Penaeus vannamei. The sequence goes on along the minus strand of NW_020869733.1, from coordinate 852,460 downwards.
CGAAGTAAATACAAGTGGCTTTATTAATCAGAAAGATATATAAAAGCTTATAGACTGATAGCAAAATTAAAACAACACTAGGTCAATTCCAGCGAAATGAAATGTTCAACTATTGTTAGATACAATATTTTCCCAGAGTCTAGTTGAAAGTGATTCTACCTCCATATTCCAAGTCTGTATTCATAAAAATGATGAAAAGCTGAAAAATACAGTTCATAAAGAATCTGAAACGGTAACTCTCTACACTACTTGGTGCATCCAAGTGGCGATTCACTTCTTCGGTATCTCTCTGTAGGATTTCAATTACCTATGAGATCATCGGTAACCTGAAATGAAGCACTCTTGGTTGCCTATTAATCCGTGCTACACTTTACTTATTGCTTAACTAATGATTGTTGTTTAAATAAAGTACATATGGAGTCACGAAGATACACAAACAACTACAATATGTTAAGACAGACTCAGTCATAAACGTCACTGACAACAAATACAGATATCTGAGTCAAACCCACTCGGTTAGGTTCATGACTTCCTCGGCGAAACGAGGCTTGAAGGAGCCCATTGAGCGGGCGGTCCTCGAGTCAAGACCCGCTGCTGACCCTTCGCGACGGCCTCCTCCGCCCGCGCCTCGGGATTATGAAATCCCATCTCGAGGGAGCTACGCAGCGGCCTCCACGACCTCGTGTAGGTCGTCCTCTCTCCGTTCTGCTTTATCACGCTGTCTCCATGTTTTACCGATCGTTCGAGTTGGTCTGAGTCCACGCCTGCTGCTTAGATTTTTGTCCCCTTTACCTCTTTGTCTTTCTACTAGATTACCTGTCTGTATGTCTGTCTATCTGTTTGCTAGTTAGTCAGTTAGTCTGTCTGCCTATTAGACTGTCACTCTATGTGTCTGCCTTTCTGTCTGTCTGTTTATCTGTTTGTTAGTCGGTCTGTCTCTCACTCAAACATAACTTACAGTTCCTTCCCGGTGAAAATCTAACATGCATTGCTTACATAATTAATGGACTTAAATTAAACATTTACTGATTTGTGGCTGGATTCGTCGAGGCTCATAAAATTCCGAGGATAATGTTATACCATCGTTTGTACTGCCTCCTACGTGCTTGAGTCCAGGTCTTCGTCTGCTCTGGCTTTTGACCCTGCGCCTCTTTCTGCGGTGTCTCTTTGTCTCTCCCCTCTCTTTCCCTCTCCCTCTCCATCCCCCCCCCCCCTCTCTATCTCTCCCTTTCTCTCTCTCTCTCTCTCTCTCTCTTCCCCCCCTCTCTCTCTCTCTCTCTCTCTCTCTCTCTCTATCTATCTATCTATCTATCTATCTATCTATCTATCTCTCTCTCTCTCTCTTCTCTTTCTCTTTCTCTTTCTCTTTCTCTCTCTCTCTCTCTCTCTCTCTCTCTCTCTCTCTCTCTCTCTCTCTCTCTCTCTCTCTCTCTCTCTCTCTCTCTCTGCCAAAATTAACATTTATAAGCCAAAGTCCAATTGTCAAAAAATTCAGGTGCTAAAGTAACTACAGTCAAAATACGTTGTGTAATTTACTTCTGAATGATATCTATGCCCTGAACAAAATTCTAAACATTAACAATGTTGACAAGGAAGTAGATTTTTTAAATGAAATTTTTATAAAGAATCTGAACGGCTGTGCTCCCATTGTCACAAAGGAAATCCGTTGTCCCGCAGCACCATGGATAATGCCCCAAGTTAAAAATTTGATGCAGTCGAGAGATGTTCTACAAAGAATGTTAAAAATGGATATTGCTCTATATAACCAATATAAGGCAGAGAAAAAACGTATTACTTCTATTATTATTAATAGCAAATCACAATATATCCGCAACACAATTAAAAACAACAGAGGTGACATAAGCGACACATTCGTTATTCGCAGTGTAACGCCCCAGAGCATCAACTCTTCAACCTGAGGATATAAAAAATCTAACCAAGAAAGCTGAGGAATTTACCGATTACTTTGCAAACATAAGTCGCACGTCTTTTGAACAGTCACAGATCTATATTCACTTTAACGACGAAAGAACTCAAGCCTTACCTAGAACTCCAGTGCCCAACTTTAAACCACAACCGGTTGATATAAATTTTATCGTCCTGGTGATAAAGAATTTGAATAACTCTTAAGTCATTGGTTCAAATGGCATACCTCTAGCATATTTAAGAGATGCTCTTCCTATTGTCATCTACATTACTGGTAACATAAATACCTCCATAGTAACTGGTACTTTTCCAAATGCTTGGAAGCTATGTCATGTAACCCCTTCATTTAAGGCTGGGGATGAAGAAGACATACATAATTATTGTTCTATTTCTCTTCTGCCCATTTTACCAAAGATTCTAGAGAAAACCATTGCTAACCAACTAACTCTTCATCTAGAAACCAATGATTTATTAGCAAAGAGTCAGCATGGATTTAGACCTAGACTCTCAACAGAAATAACATTTATGAAAACATAGATAGAGAAAGTCTCTCCTGTCTTGTTACTTAACCTCTCGAAGGCATTTGATAATGAGGGTCATAACATCCTCCTGTAAAAATGTGAAAAATTGGGAGTTTTTGGTTCGATTCCTATCTCTCTAATCGATCTCAGTCAGTTCGCATTGGTAAAGTTTTTTTCACCCCCACTTTACGTCGACGTTGGTGTACCACAAGGTTCCATATTAGGGCCACTATTATTTCATATATTTGCTAATGATACATCAGATTACATACAAGCCTGCCTACTGGTGCAATATGCAGACGACACCCAACTGGTTCTTATTGGCAGCATTAACGAACTTCAAGCACTAATGAAAAGGGTGGAGTTTACTTTATCACAGTGTAAGTGCTATTTAAAAAAAATGGTCTTACGGTAAAGGAATCAAAAACAAAGTAACCAAGGCATCTATATGGACCGTTATATGTGTCTTGATAGTCATATTGATTCTATGTAAAGAAAGTAACGCTCCTCTATATAAATCGAATTAGAGATAGTTTTGATACGCCTACATGACTTCTATTAGTCCAAGCACCTGCTTTAAGTATAATCAACTACTGCTCGAGAATGTGGGGTATGACCAATAAGACAGAGAGAGCGAGTGCAAAAGTAGTCTCGGGTGCCCGTAAATTCGACCACGTTAAACCCATCCTAAATGTACTGCAGGGACTAAGGATAGACCAAACATGTATCTCTGATATTTACATTTTAGTTTTTAAAGTCGCTAGGCAACAGCTTCCTCACTGGTTGTTTTCACTTCCAAACATCAACAATAGCAGTGACTTAAGAACGAGGCAAAGTAACAACCTATTTGTTCCTCGAACATTCTCAGGTATCGGGCGAAGATCATTTCGTGTTAGAGGACCCAGGATATGGAATGACTTGCCGCAACCACTGAAGGATGCAGAAAGTATATTCACATCTAAAGCAATACTAAAGCAATTCCTAATGAGGAAGGTTTGATCTTAAGTCCATTTTCTCTCTTTTATTTAATTCGATAACATGACTAGTCACAAAATGTTATATTTTTGCCATAAAAGTTTTAATCATGTATGTCCCGTGTACATATTTCAGTGTTTTAATTCAAATGCTTATCATCATGATTTTATATTTTATTGCAAATTAACTACTATTTTACCACCCACATAAACACTTCGA
>NW_020869733.1:836319-843819 GCF_003789085.1 Penaeus vannamei | reverse complement strand
ATCTCATGAAAAAAAAGATAATTAACCTGTCATTTTCCGGTGGAAATACTTGGACTCTGACCCAGACTAATAAATCCCGAGATAAACTTTCCTCCAAAAGTCATAAGTCAGCATCTGATTCAGAGAAAACAGTAATGATGATGGACAGCACGCGAGATGGGGAATCAGCTGTTTCACGCAGGCGGGGAAGAAACGGGAGGAGAGAGAAGGAGAGGAGGAAAGGAAGAAGGAAGGGAGGAAAGAGGAAGGAGATAGAGGGAGGGAGGAAAGAAGGAGATGGAAGGGGGAAGAAAGATAAAGAGAAGGATAGAAGGACACGGGGGAAGAGAGGCAAACAAGGAGAGGAAAAGACGGGGGGAGGAGAAACAGGAGGGGAGAAAAGAAAGCGGGAGGGGAGGGAAGAAAGAGGAAGAAGATGGAGGGAGGGAAGAAAGAAGGAGATGAAGGGAGGAGGAAAGGGAAAGAGAAGGATAGGAGGAGAGGCAGAAAAGTAAAGGAAAAGACTAGGGAGGAGAAACGGGAGGTAGACGAGGAGAGAAGAAGGGGAGCCGAGGAGGAGATGGGGGAAAAGAGATAGAAAAGAGAAAGAGGGAAGATGAGACGAGGAGAGAAATAGAGGATAGGAAGAGAGGAGGAGGGAAGGGAAGGAGGGAGGAAAGTGGAAGGAGATGGAGAAAGAGTAGAGAGAGGGTAAGAACGGGAAGGAAGAGAGGCAAGAATAAAAAGGAGAGGAGAGAAGAAGACGGCGAGGGGAGGGAGGAATACAGGGAAGAAGAGAGAACGGAAGAGGAGAAGGGAAGAAGAGAGGGAGAGAGGGAGAGGGCGAGAGGGGGTAAGGAAGAGGAAGAGAAAAGAGCAGAGGACATGAAGAAAGAGAGAGGGGAGGCAAATGGAAGATAAGGAACTCGAAATTAGTTGAAGAGGCGAAGAAGAAGATAGTGAGAAGGGACCAAGGATCGAGGAGCAGACGGAAAAAGAGTGATAAATTGTAGAAGATAATAAAAGATATGATGGAATGTGGAGACGAGGCAGTGATGAAATGAAGGGAGGCAAGGGAGATGCCGATAGATGTATATATATATATAAACAAAAACAAAAAAAAAACTATTCCAAGACAGCGTGATTGACAGGTTGGATAAATGATAAAAAAGAAGAAAAAACAAGTCGATGGAGAGTAAGAAACACAGAAATCAAAGGTATGTTCAAATCTTGATGGAGAGAAGGAAAAGAAAGAAAGAAAAAAAATAAATAAAAATAAACGGAAAATGAAAGACATAAAACAAAACAAATACAAAGATACAATAACAAAACCGAAATGAAAACCAAATCCCATTAAAAACAAAAGACGAAAAAAGATAGAATAGAAAAAGTGAAAAAAGGATGAACGAAAAAAAAAAAAAAAATCATAGAACGAAAAAAATAATAATAATAAAACACAAAAATGTAGAATACATAGATGATGAGACAAAATAAGTAAATAGATAAACAAACCATCCAAACAGAAAAACAGTAAGAAAAATAAATAAATAAATAAAAAACATTTTCCGGGCGCGACATGCACTAATTCCGGTTGACGTCGTGTGCGTCGGACACTAATCCCGCCCAGACCCTGATTCGACAGATCCTATTTTCCCGTCCTAATGAGTCGTGAAAGGCCTCCTTCGCCCTGCCTTTTAAGGAGGAGTGTGGGAGGGCGGGGCGTGGGGTTGGGGACAGTGATAGGGGCGGGGCTTGGGCTAGGGAGGGGGGTTAGGGGCTAGGGGGTGGGGATATAGGGGCAGGGGGTTAGGGTGGGAATAGGGCGGTGGGGGATTTGGGGTTTAGATATGGCGGTGGGGTTTAGGGCGGTGGGATTTAGGGGGTGGGATAGCGTTGGGGCGGAGCGGGGGCGGGCGGGCCTGGGCAAGATAGGGGCGGATCGGGCGTGGAAGGGGCGGGATGGGCGTGACGTGGGCGGAAGGGGCGGGCAAGGGCGTGGCGTGGGCGGGGGAAGGCTGGCCAGAGTTAAAAAGACCAACGATCTTTTGAGTGGAAATTTTGTAATTTTTCTTGTCTCCTTAAGTGTGGAAGAGAAGATGCATGATAATGATGATAATAAAACGTGATTGTAGTAATGGTGATGGTTAATTTGAGAGTAACAGTGAAAATAACAAAAGCAACATCAATGATAATCTTTTGACGAACACTAACAAAGACAATAGCAACTGATAGCAAAAAAACAAAACAATTACAGTACCGATTAAAAGTGAACGATAACAATGACAGTTGACATGATAACAATAATAATGAACAGAATAACAATAACTGTGATAACTGAAATTCTAACAAATACTATAATCAAGATAAGAATGAAAATTATGATAAAATGTAAATAACCAATAATGATGAAGAGGATGACGATAAAAGCAAAAGCAACAAACAAACAACAGCAAGAACAACAACAAGAATGATAATAATATGATAATGATAACGATGATACTGTGTAAAATAAAGAAAAGTGATGAAAAAAAAATCAAGATAAAGAATTAAGAAGTAAAAAGAACTAAACGAAAATGATAAGAATATATTGAATAAGAATAATAAGAAATCATGAAATAATAAAAAGAATAATACTGAGAGAAAAAAAAAGAATAAAATAGAGAGAAAAAATAGGAAAGAATTTTAAAGCAAACTGAAAAAGAAAACGGCTGAGAAATCCTTGATCCATTACGGTTCTCAAACATCTTGAGAGATCCGACCTCAAAAGGAAAAAAAAAAAGAAGAAGAAGAAGAAGAAGAAAAAGGTGTCGGGGCTTCATATTGCCATCAAGGGTTTGTGGATTTTTTTTTTATTTCTTTATTTTAAAGAAAGAATGAGCTGGAAGTAAGACACTAGGACAAGGAGAAAGGAGAGGAAGGGAGAAAGAGAGAGAGAGAGAGAGAGAGAGAGAGAGAGAGAGAGAGAGAGAGAGAGAGAGAGAGAGAGAGAGAGAGAGAGAGAGAGAGAGAGAGAGAGAGAGCGAGAGAGAGAGAGAGAGAGAGAGAGAGGAGGGGAGGGGAGAGAGAGAAAGTGAGAAAAGAGAGAAAGGAGAGAGAGAAGAGAGAGAGAGAGAGAGAGAGAGAGAGAGAGAGAGAGAGAGAGAGAGAGAGAGAGAGAGAGAGAGAGAGAGAGAGAGAGAGAGACCAACCGAGAGGGAGAAAGAGAGAGCAAATTCTTCCAAAAATCGAATTCCACGCAACATAAATTGCCTCATTCCCACCTGAGTGTAAAAGAAAGCGGGAGAGACGCCCAATATCCAATTTCGGACAGAATATCTGGGGATCATTTTTCCAAGAAAAATTTTACTCTCAGGATCCAGCTATTTGTGATGAGACACACGCACACACACACACACACACACACACAGATACACATACGCACCCCACAACACACAACACACACACACACATACACATACGCCCAACATACACACACACACACACCACACACACACACACACACACACCACACACACACACACACACACACACACACACACACACACACCACACACACACACACACACACACACACACACACACACACACACACACACACACACACACACACACACACACACACACATACACACGCCACAAAAACACACACATACACACACAAACATGCCCCCCCCCCACGCCCACACAACACACAAAAAAAAACATACGCAAATGTATACAGGCATGTATGTTCTTGTGTATGTATGTATATATGTGTACGTTTGTATTTCTCTGTATCTCTTTGCAACCGAAGTCCGCTGCTGTCGGGTCAGTAACAAGTTCTGGGAGGATAAGGGATAGATAAGGCAGGCGAGTCTCACGCGAGAGATAACACGAGGCGGAGGGAAATAAGAATGGCGGGGGAAAAAAAGCGGCGGAAATGATAGTGGCGGGAAATGAAAATGCCGGGGAATAAAAGTGCGGGAATAAAAATGCGGGGAATAAAAGTGGCGGGAAAAAAAGTGGTGGGAATAAAAATGCCGGGGAATAAAAGTGGCGGGAATAAAACGGACAGCAAAAAAGTGGGTAGAAATATATATGACGGGAAATAAAAACGGCGGGAAAATAAAAAAATAACGACGGAAATCAAATTCGGAAAATAAATTCGTAGGGAAATAAACACGGCGGGAAATAAAACGGCGGGAAATTAATGCGGAGGGAAATAGAAAACGGCGGAATATAAAGACGACGGGAAATAAAACGGCGGAAATAATTGCGGCGGGGAATAAAAGTAGCGGGAAATAAAAGTGACAGAAATAGAAGTGGATAGAAATAAAAATGGTGAGACCTAAATCGGCGGGTAAAAATGGCGCGAAAAGAACGTCGGGAAATAAAATCGCCAAGAATTATGAGCGACAGGAAATAAAAACATCGGGAAAGAAAAGTGTCAGGATAGAAAAAAAACAACAACAACAAGAAAGAAAAGTAGCCGAAAAAAAATAAAACGACAGGAAATAAACCCCCGACATACTCACAGCTGGCGATCTCCATGGTGCAGACTTGCGAATCGAGCGGAAATTTGGAGAGCTCCATCATGCAGGCGAACACCAGCTTCAGCCTGGAACGAAGAGGAAAATACAGAACTTGAAAAAGAAATAAAGATTTAGAGGAAATGATAGAAAAAGAAAGATACAGATGAATTGAGAGAGAAAGAAAGATACAGATGAATTGAGAGAGAAAGAAAGATACAGATGAATTGGGAGAGAAAGAAAGATACAGATGAACTGAGAGACAAAGAAAAATACAGATGAATTAAGAGAGAAAGAAAAATTCAGATGAATTGGGAGAGAAAGAAAGATACAGATAAATTGAGAGAGAAAGAAAGATTCAGATGAATTGTGAGAGAAAGAAAGATTCAGATGAATTGAGAGAGAAAGAAAGATATAGATGAATTGAGAGAGAAAGAAAATACAGATGAAATGAGACAGAAAGAAAGATACAGATGAATTGAGAGAGAAAGAACAGATACAGATGAAGAGAGAAAGAAAGATACAGGTGACTTGAGAGAGAAAGAAAGATACAGATGAACTGAGAGAGAAAGAAAGATACAGATGGATTGAGAGAGAAAGAAAGATGCAGATGAATTGAGAGAGAAAGAAAGATTCAGATGACAGATGAATTGAGAGAGAAGAAAATACAGATGAATTAGAGAGAAAGAAAGATTCAGATGAATTGAGAGAGAAAGAAAATACAGATGAATTGATAGAGAAAGAAAGATACAGATGAATTGGGAGAGAGAAAGATTCAGATGAATTGAGAGAGAAAGAAAGATACAGATGATTGAGAGAGAAAGAAGATGAATTGGAGAGAAAAAGATCAGATGAGAGAGAAAGAAAGATACAGATGAATTGAGAGAGAAAGAAAGATACAGATGAATTGGGAGAGAAAGAAAGATACAGATGAACTGAAATTGAAAGAAAGATACAGTTGAATTAAGAGAGAGTAAGAAAGATACAGAAAAAAAGAAAGATGGACAAAGGAAAGGTAAAATGAAAGAAAAAAGAATATATGCATGTATGTATGTATAAATTAATGAAAGAATGAGTTAATGAATGTACTTATGTATGTACGCACAGACAATTAGATAAACGAGGAAATAAGTCTGTCTATCTACCTACTATCTTTATATCCCTGGCCATCGCTCTATTTATCCATCTATCTAGCTTTTTACATACATATATATACGCACATACCTTTCTGTGAGAATACATGATTTTGCACAAACCACAAAGTTAAAAGGTACATTAGCAGAATAGAAATGTCAAGAACTTGCTCTTTATGAAGCAATAAAACAAAAATAAATAATGATAATAATAATAAAGGATGATGCAGAGGACCTCTTCTGAACGACTATTAATTTTCTTTAGAGTGAAAACATTCCATGGTTTGCTTTGAAGATTTTTGAAATTCAAATACCCTTTGCTGAGATGGGATTTCATAACTTTGTTTTAAACTTGCGCTTTAACTTCTTGGTCGTCGGAAATCCAAACAAGATTAATTCGGGTCTTAAAATCTTTTGCAGCACTCATTTGTTTTGTTTTGTTTTGTTTTGATATTTTGTTAAAACTGCAATTTCTCTTATGCAAAACATAATGAAATGTATTAGTCCTTTGGCATCATGCTTAAATTATCTTTGTGTCTGAGAACAGACACATCATTAGAACTCTGATTAATACCAGGTTCAGATAATCATTCGATAGCGAATATAAGGCTTAATATATTTGCCCTCAGCAAAAAAAAGAAGAAAGAAAATAAAATTCGACCGCTCGAGATATTCATAACATGTGAGGTAACACTCGTTACATTTGATCAAAAAGAATTGTTCCACTAAGAACAAGGCCAAAGGATAAGAATACGAAAAACGAAGGAAAAGCGAGATAAAAACATTAAAGACATTACGCTGTCCACCGCAGCCGCTTCGGGGCCGCGCAGAGGCGTCCCCCGCCCTCTTAATGTTCCAGCAGAGATAAACCAACCTTGACATGTGCCTACGAATTGGGGAAACTTAAACTGCTTCTCCTTTACGCCCCGCAAGCACGAGTTCAAGAAGCGTGGTCCTTCATGCACTGGGTCCCGAAAGGAAGTTATTGTGCTTCAAGGATCTCTATGAGTTGATGCAGCACTTCTTCTCGTCTTAATTCTCTTCTCTCCTTCACTTCCCCGCGTCCTTCCTCAGATTCCTCTAGTCCCCTTGGCTGGAGACCCAGAAGATTCCTTTGGTTATCTATATCCCAATGGAGATTTACGCCAGAGCACTTGCGCCGGGCTGAAAGCACTCGGCCCTGACTGGGTGCTCATCCCGTATTCAGCATTTGTCTTTCCTCATTAGACTGCCGACGCACAACAGCATACTCATTTTTGCCGTCGCGAGAGGATGTCATCAGCTTCATGGACTTCGCTTTTCTGCACGTTGAGATCCCCCCAGAGGCTTGAACATGATACACGGGCTTTCGAAGCGGAGGAAAAGTTGGGCTGGGGGCTTAAGTTAGGCACAAAGTTTATCTCAGTGTGGAGAGACAAAGAAATGCTTAATGGAACGCAATGATAATAGTTTCTACTTTTTTGTGTGTGCGTGTGTGGTTATTTGTGTTATCTCTGGTGTACCGTATGGATTGTCTTTAATGGATGATGATCAGTGATGTTGGGTGACCTTGAATAAAGAGAAGAGTAAAAACTTAATGAAAAAGAAGAAAGAAGAAGAAGAAAAAAAAAATGACAAAAGGAGAAACAGATATGTAAAAAGATAGGTGAATAAATAGATAGATAGTGTGTGTGTAAGAGTGAGACAGGCAGAAAATCAGACAGAAATTGAAAATCATGCTCGTCACCAACATAAAAAATACTCTTGAACAAGGATAAAGCCAACACCTCCAACCACCAGCGGTGGGAGAACGGCCTCGACCTTCCAGCACGAGCGAGTCATGTTTTTAGCGTGAAGAGCCGGTACTCCAGACGAAGTGTAAGGAGTCTCATTTGCATAAA
>NW_020869733.1:813819-816319 GCF_003789085.1 Penaeus vannamei | reverse complement strand
TGTTAAGCGCGAATTTATTTTCTATTTGGTTTGCAGACTCTAAATCGGGGTTTTCTCTCTCTCTCTCTCCTCGCCCCCTCCCCCTCTCTCTCTCTCTCTCTCTCTCTCTCTCTCTCTCTTCTCTCTCTCTCTCTCTCTCTCTTCTCTCTCTCTCTCTCTCTCTCTCTCTCTCTCTCTCTCTCTCATGTCGCACTTGTCACAACAGGCGCTGCTCACCCTTGCATTTGCCTCACCAGTGTTTGTTGTCTGTCAAAGGCCATTCATCTGCATTGTTAATAGAACTTGACAAACAGCATATCGGAGTCGACGCAGATCTTCGGCCAAAGGCGACGCGCACAATGTTTTGGCAAAGACGTCATCCACCGCGCCAGGTCTCACGGCTCTCGGTGTTTGGCCCAGACACGCCAGCGCGCCACGGGACACGCCGCTCCCGAGGCTATCTGCCGTAAACAAGGCCTCGAAGGTTGTTTATCCTTGCTGAATAAAGTGCGATGATATATTTCTTGGGTAATATTTATATTTGTACGTCATGCGAGACTTTATCTTCCCTCCGTGGACACGTCACGCCAGCCATAAACTTCAGCTAGGCAGTGACCCTTTCTATCCGGGGAAAGATGGTTTCGTAAAAAAAAAGAAAAGAAAAAGAAAAAGATAAAAAGAAATAATTGTAATGATATGATATTGAATATAATAATAATAATAATAATAATAATAATAATAATAATAATAATAATAATAATAATAATATATAATAATAATAATAATAATAATAATATAATAATAATAATAATAATAATAATAATAATAATAATAATAATAATAATATATATATAATAATAATAATATAATAATATAATATAATATAATAATAATAATAATAATAATAATAATAATAATAATAATAATAATAATAATAATAATAATAATGATAATAATGATGATAATAATAATGATAATAAATCATAAAAATAAAAAAAAATATTAGTGTTCCTAGTGTTCTCCTTTCGGTCTTTGTTCGAGGTTACCCCCCCCCCCCCCCAACCTCCCTAAAAAAAGCAAATCTTCTCATAGATTGACAGAATCAAGTTTACTAAAGTTTCCCCTTGATGGAAAACGTAATTCCGGAATAGGGTTGTTTGGCCTCGGGTACAAAATAACGATGTTTCTTTTCTCTTTTTCAGCTTTTCACTCGACTAATGATAAGATTTGGCCTCCAGGTAGTTTGCGAAATGTCCATAAGAAACAAAGGATCTTATGAAAAAACATTCGTGTTTCGTTTACCAATTCAAAAAAGAAAGAAAGAAAAAAAAATGGGTGTTCATACTAAGCTCAAAGGACAAACATTTTAGGAAATATACACTGTCTGATCCTTAACCATATCCAGAATGCATTTTTGAATATGAAAAGAATCAAAATCCACTGGGATTTTAATCGTAGATATGGCATTTCATCTTTCAGACGTTCATATAAAAAAATAAAATTCACAGACAAGCAATTTTCATAACAGGAACAAACAGCAACTAGCTCGAAGGCTCCCGTCAGCATCTGCCCAATCACACTTAATATTCTCGCCTACCTCATGCTGGGCGTCATTCCTAAAGGCTTAAACTATAAGAAACACAAATTACTAGTTTAAAGTTGATATGTGCAATTTCTTCTTGCGCCATATGCGACGGTTCTTTGCTTTTCGATTTCTTTCGATTTTTTATTACTGAAAATTAGTAGTGATATCTGGAAACAATTATATTTGATATATACAAATGAATGTATATATGTGCGTATATATATATATATAATATATATATATAATATATATATATATATATATATATATATATATATATATATATATGTATATGTATAATACACACACACACACACAACACACACACACACACACACACACACACACACACACACCACACACACACACACACACACACCACACACACACACACACACAACATATATAACATACTTACATACCACAACACACACACACACACACACACCACATATATATATATATATATATATATATATATATATATATATATATATACATATACAAACATATATAATATTACATACACACACACACACACACACACCAACACACAACACACAAAGATACAAACAAAGATCGTTTTGTCATTAAAGTAAGAGAAGATAAGAAATATCGGCAAAGATCGTTTTGAGAATTATTTCGACCGCTGCTACATATTGGAAGTCTTCAAGAGCTGGCAGCTGCAAGAAACTGAAAGAGCAATATTTCGGCTGAAATGAGACCAGTTGTTTTAGCGGATTAAACTGCATCTGTATGTTACCGCACATTGATAAGAGACATTGAAGTGTTGTCTACAGAAGAAACGTAAATGTGTGGTATCTTAAAAAAAAAATGTAATAAAAGTGGAAACTGATGTGAAATTTCTTCAGTTTCGCTGAAAGTCTTATCTTAATACATGGCGGGACGGACAAATATTTCCTTTCTCTCTCTTGT
>NW_020869733.1:806319-808819 GCF_003789085.1 Penaeus vannamei | reverse complement strand
AAACTTTCATTTTTTAATGTCATTTTACACGTGAATACGAAAGTAGTAGTTGTAGTAATATAATTAGTAGTGGTATAATTCTAGTAACAGTAGTTGTAGCAACAACAGTGGCAGCTACTACTACTGACAACAGCAGTAGTAGTGGAAATAGTAGCAAGGCCAGATTGAAAAGAAAAACATTAGCTATATCTGTACCTGTGGACTAATATTAATTATAGTAGTAGTAGAAGCAGCGGCAGAGTAGTAACGATAATATTATTATTATTATTATGAGTAATAGTGGTTGTAGTAGTATGACTAGTGGTTATAGTAGTAGTGTAGTAGTAATAGTAGTAGTAGTAGTAGTAGTAGTAGTAGAAATAGTAGCAAAAGAGTAGTAGTATCAGTAGCAGTAGAAGTGCAGCAGCAGCATTAGCAATGGCAACGTAAACGGCAATAGTAGTAATAGTAAAATAATAGTAGTAGTGGTTGACGTAGTAGTAACAGTAGTAGTAGTTCTAGTAATGGTATTAAAACAAAAATTAAAACAAAATTAATGATGACAACTGACAAAAGAGACAAAAGGTTTTCGAGGGAAAGAAAAACAGCAATTTCGCGAAAACCACGCATCTGAATAGCACATTTTTATATTCTTTTCCATTGCTCATCACTAAGTCTTAATTAGAAATGATATTATGGAGGCACTCAGAATGCTCTCCCCGTCATCCTTGGTGTCCGAGTGTGTTTCTACTCTCTCTCTCTCTCTCTCACTCACTCACTCACTCTCTCTCTCTCTCTCTCTCGTCTCTCTCTCTCTCTCTCTCTCTCTCTCTCTCTCTCTCTCTCTCTCTCTCTCTCTTCCTCTCTCTCTCTCTCTCTCTCTCTCTCTCTCTCTCTCTTCATCTCTCTCTCTCTCTCTCTCTCTGCTCTTCTTCTCTCTCTCTCTCTCTCTCTCTCTCTCTCTCTCTCTCTCATCTCCTCTCTCTCACTCTCTCTCTCGCACTTTCTCTCTGTCTCTCTCTCTCTCTCTCTCTCATCACTACACACACACACTCACACACACACACACACAACACACACCACACACACACACACACACACACACACACACACACACACACACACACACACACACACACACACACACACACACACACACACACACACACACACACACACAGTACACCAATTTAAATGAAGGAAAACCCCCTTTGTGCCACCCCCTGTTCCCCTCCCCTCATTCGCCTTCCTCCCGCTCCTCTAACGAGAAAGGCTCATTCTAGCTCTCGTTACTGCAGTCTCTGCTTTTTGACACATTTCCCGGTTCCAATGTGCATTTTTTTCCTTCCTTATTATGTCTTTGTTTCGAGGACGCTCAGGAGCTGAGGAATTCACTATGTACTTTTCCTCTTTCTTTGGCAGTTATGAGTGCGGCAGATGGCTCTTTTTCGTTTTTCTTGATTTCGTGCCGTTGCTTTCATTATTATTATTATTATTATTATTATTATTATTATTATTATTATTATTATTATATTATTATTATTATATCATTATTTATTATTATTTATTATTATTATTATTATTATTATTATTATTATTATTATTATTATTATTATTATCATTATTATCATCATCATCATTGTTATTATTATTGTCATTATTATTTTTATTATTATTATTATTATTATCTCTATTATTGTTATCATTATAATTATCATCATTATTATTCCTGCTATCATTATTATCAGTTATAATTATCATTATTATCATTATCATTGCCGTTATCATTATCATTATTATCATTATCATCGCTGTTATCATTATCATCATTCAAAATCTTTTTTGTAAAATTACTTCTTCCTTCTTCGTTCACAGACCGTATTCCATTTTTCTGCTCTCTAAGTGATAAGGCTCTTTGGGTCCGTGCTTGCTTTGGCGCACAATGGCCAAGCACTCTCGTCTCAGAAATGGACCTCGGTTTGTTTTGGGAAAGCCACTTAATCGAGCACGGGAAAGCTGTCAAAACACACCGTAACTGGATTAACCCCGAAGAGTTGAGTTCACCAAAGGGGATTCATCAACATCGATTTTTTTTTTTTTTTTTTTTTTTTTTTCACTGTTTGGTGACTGCCTTTTCTCTTCCTTGTTTCATTTCAGCAGTGCTATGAAATTGAATGGCCTCGAATACTCTTCATGAAAAAAAAATAATAAAAAAAATAAAAAGATACAAATTAATAATAATGAATAAACGAATAAGAACGAATGCCTTCATAGAGCATGAGACGCATTGGACACGCCAGTCAAATCTTTCACATTTCTCTTCCTGCAGCCGTCACAGGGGACTCTGTTTACCCTCCCAGGTAAGGACTCGAGCCACTAACACTCAAGGAATGATCTACAGTGAGAAATAGCAAACTTGACAACACGGAAGCATAGGCTATGAAGGTCTTCCCTTCTGCAGACTTTGGCTTCAAAACAACACCGATTATAATAATGGCAGAGAAAATGTCCACTATCTTGT
>NW_020869733.1:773246-780746 GCF_003789085.1 Penaeus vannamei | reverse complement strand
AGAGAGAGAGAGAGAGAGAGAGAGAGAGAGAGAGAGGAGAAGAGAGAAGAGAGAGAGAGAAGAAGAGAGAGAGAGAGAGAGAGAGAGAGAGGTGAGAGTGAGTGAGTGAGAGAGAGAGATATAATATATATATATATATATATATATATATATATATATATATATATATATATATATATATATATATAGAGAGAGAGAGAGAGAGAGAGAGAGCAGAGAGCTCCGTACTCATGCAAATACCTTGTAACTACAATAATTCTATCTGTGGCGAGCGCTAATGCATATAGGTGTTGGTTTATGCTTATGCAACCAAACGCAGTATCCTGTACAAACCTGGCATTATTTTTAATCTATCCAAGTCTGGAAACGAATGAAAAAATTTAGCCTTTTTCATGCACTAAAAAACACTATGAAATGCAACGGACGGGCTATTCTGCCACGCGTGTGCCCGGCGGATCTCTTTCAACATGTGGCCACATTTTCATTTTCATTTTTAACGAATGCGAGACTAGATACAATTTTCTAATCTGGAAACATTAACAACTATCATTCATTTGGTATGTTCTTGTTTTTACGTCTTTTTTCTTCACTAATTGAAAACCAAGCAGTGCCGATGATTAATGATACACTCATACCACTTGCGAAAGAAGCCTGTGACAAGATATTGATGTTCCCCGCGGTCGAAATTGAACCTGAGGCGGGCTTCGTGCACACAGAGGCTTGTGGGTGTACAAAGGAGAAGGAAAAAAGGTAAACGCATATTGATTAATCACCCAACGCTATCCGGGAGAAAGCAATCAGCGGACCCAGAGCTTCGATATTTCCGGTGTTTACACATTGTGCGAGCGGGGGAGGCAAGTGCACTCCGGGGTTGTATGGATAGAGTAGAACTATAAACATAATCAGAATTGTCTGTTCCTTGTTGCTATATTTACTCTTTTATGTTTTCTTTCTGTGATTTCCATATTCTTAAAGTAATAATAATAATAATAATAAAAATAATAATAATAATAAACGGTTGAAAAGCTTCTTTCTCCGTGCTTGAAATATCTACCCCTCATTCTAAAAAGAATGATAATAATGCGTTGAAAATCTTCCTCATCACTTTTTTCTAAATAAATAACTGGAGAAAGAAGCCACTTTGTGAGGTAAATACTCCGACCATAAGGAATATGAGGAGTAAGAATACACTGATGTAAAGGGCTATCGGATCCAGGCGTCGGGGAACACCGGGATCAGCGATATGAAGAGAGGTACTATAAAGGACTGGATTCCTTACACACAAAGGACGTGACGCTTTGATCGCGCGCGCCAAGACCATATGGCCATTAGCGCTTCAGAGGAGCAAGGGGGATTTTTGTCACCTCCTTCCAGAATATTTCCGGAACACAATAGGGCGTAAAGGGGGTCAGGGGAGGGGGGAGGGTCCTCGAGGCAGTGAGGACGCGAAAGAAAAGGCTCGTTACCGGGCGCTATAGGTTTCCGAAGGACCCGCCAACCATAGGGAGAAAGAGAGAAGTCATGTTTCAAAAGAAAGCTTCAAAAGCAGAGAGTGAATTGTTACCTTCTCTTAGAAGAAAAGGAATTAAAAAGAACGATTATTCTTCGTCTGTTCTTTTATCTGATTTGCATTTTAGTTTCGTTTAAAATTCTTTGTTGTTGATAAAAAGTAGCCATAAGTACCAATCCAACCATTCATATAACTTTCCTTTTATGACTGTCGCTATTAAGACCATTGTTATACCCACAAAGATATCTGATACGGCAAATAATGTATTGGGTATATTCACGATACAAACACTACTGTCACATGAGTTTGAAATTTACTCCTAATTTCCATGTTCGTTTTCGCTAAGGAAAATATGGGAATATGACAATTGATATGTAGACTTGGCCAGCTGTTTGTGATATATGCAGTTATCTCTATGTGTGAGTATATGAGTTCGTTCATCAAAGAATCTGTGACAAATTGCTTGTGATATACATGTTTATTTATATGCGCGCGTGAAATAGGAAAATTGGGGAAAGACAAAGAAAATTAATAACACACACACACACACAACACACACACACGCACGCACGCACGCACGCACGACACAACACACACACACACACACACACACACACACACACACACACACCACGCACGCACGCACGCACGCACGACACACACACACACACACACACACACACACACACACATATATATATAGATAGATAGATAGATAGATATATAGATATATATAGATAGATAGACAGATATGTACTTAGATATCTTACTTTCGGGCTCTCCATACTAGCTACTCAACTACGTATTCGCTTCTATAAATAAACGAAAAATAAGGAAAGAAAAAAGAGCGTATCGTAGTTTGCCAGTGGTTCACAATGCCAGTATTGCGTATGTTTCCACACCGACAAAGGGGAGACAGCGGCTTGGGGAGAGAGAATACTAAGCCTGACCTACATTTCTTTAACAATGATTTTATGATTTGTCTGGACGCATTTGATGCAAGAGAATATATACAGCAGCACAGTGTATGTATACAGATCCAACGACATTAAAGAAAAAGATTTAGGGACTTTTCAAGCAGACAAAAGAGAAAGAGAGAAAAAAAGTTCAGTTCGTGATCATAAAGCGAGAACAAAATGACCCAACAAGTTCGAAAGAGACAAAAGAGCAATTCCCACTCGTTGGCCAATCGAAGTTTACAACAGAACTCGATGCGGTTCTAACAATCCCCCAGATTTCAAAGCTATTCACACAGCTTGCTTCCTGCGCTTGCCTTAAATCCTGTTACCTCGTCAACGATACCACTCTAAGCCCTTCTCCTCCTGCCTGTCCTCCCCGCCCATGCAGCTCACAGTGTCCTGCCGAGCGTCCTGTAAGCCGTTAATCTCACCGACGACCCGAAACGTGGCAGGGGATTTGGATAAAGAAAATGAAAATAACAAAAACAAATGACGACCCCTTCTCTGCCCCCCCCCCTCCCCATAGAGATGAAAAAATAAATAAAGATACAAGTAAATTTTTGTTATAACAATGGAGGATTCAAAGGAACAATAAAAAGTATTATATTATATATATATATATATATATATACATATATAATAATAATATATATATATTATATATATATATATATATATATATATATATATATATATATATATATAAACAATGGGAAAACTGCCCCGACACAGATCCCAGCTGACGCCTGCCTCTCAAAGGGACCTTAAACTGTGCCACATTTCGGGTTAGGAAAAGGACATAAAATATAAGAAGAAAGAAAAGGATGAAAGAATGGCAGAAAGAAAGAAAATTAGAGAAAAAATAAAGAAAGAAGAAAGAAAAGAAAAGAAACAAAGAAAAAGGGAAGAGGAAACAAGAAAGAAAATGAGGCAACAGGTAGCGCCCAGAAAATGAATAGCATGAAGGGAAAGAGTAAATCTTTTGCTCGGTTTAACCCTAAATGGACGACACGAAAAAGAGAGAAAAATGAAGCGAAATAAAACAGAATTCGTTAGCTTTCGAGCGAAAGTGTGCGTGCATTCGTGAACAAGCTGAATCTCAAGGAATATGTATTTACAGAATGTGTAATTATTATGTTACGGAATAACTGCTGCTATGTTTTGTACCTTGATTATTATTATTATTGTCTTTCTCCTTTTTCTTATCATTATGATTCTGATAAGTAATTACCATCGGTATAATTATCATTATTACTATTATTATGATCACTACTACTGCTACTACTATTATTGTTATTATAACTATTATAATTATTATATTATTATTCTTATCATAATTTTCATGATTACTCTCATTATCATAATTATCATCATGATCATTATCATCATGATTACTATTAGCCCTATCACGAAAATCATCATTAATATTATCTTTACTATCAACCAGACTATCATCATGAAAAATAACTCCATTGCCATTATCATCGTTTTTATTGTCATTATCATCATTACTATTTTTTTATTATTATTACTGATATTATTGTCATTTTCAGTATTTTTATTACTTTTACTATTATTTTTATCATTATTATAATCATTCTTATTTTTATTACCATTATCATCATTATTATTATCATTACTATTATCATTATTATTATTATTATTATCACAGTTATTATTATTTTCATTAGTATTTTATCATTATCATTATAATTATCACAGTTATTATTATTTTCATTAGTATTTTATCATTATCATTATAATTATCATCAGTATTATTCATATTAATATCATGATTATTTTTATCATCATTATCATTTATATTCATATTATTATTATTATCCTATAATGTTATTACTCTCACTGTTATCATCATAATCTTTTCCACCATTATCATCATAATTATTATTGATATTATCTTCATAATCATTATTGATATTATCATCAATTATTATCATTGTCGTTATCATTATTACTATTGTTGGTATTATTGTTTTTATTATTATCATTATTATTATTATTATTATTATTATTATTATTATTATTGTTATTATTGTTGTTGTTGTTACTGTTGTTGTTATCATTACTATTAGTGGTAGTAATTTTATATTACCATCATTATCATTATTATCATTGTAATTATTATCATCATGATTTTTATCAGTATCATTATCATTATTATTGTTATTATTATCTTTATTTTTATTCTTATTATCATTATTATAATCATAATGATTATCATTATTATAATCATAATGATTATCATTATTATAATCATAATGATTATCATTATTATAATCATATCATTATAATCATATCATTATTATATTATAATGATTATGATTATGATTATCATTTATTATAATCATAATATTATGCATCAATCATAATGATTATCATTATTATTATCCTCACTATGATTGTTATTACTATTATAATTATTAACATTATTACTATTGTTCTCATTCTCATAAATACTTATTCTATTGTTATTATTACTATTGTTATTTTATTATAATTATCATTATTCGTTATTATTATTATTATTTTATGATTATTACAATCCTTAATATTTTTCTTTTTTTTCCTATCATCATATTAATAGTTAGTTATGATAACCAAAAAAGGATTAACAGTAATGATAATAATAACCAATATTAATATTAATAATAATGGTAGTAATGATATGATATTTATCAATATTTTCTTATTGTCAAACATCATTATCTTTTTCATTGTTACCTTAATTTCATTCAATCATCATTATTATCATTATCATTATTAGCAGTAGTAGTCTCTTTATTATCATCGTGCTTACTGTTATTATTATAATTCTTATAATAAATATTATTATCATTATTATGATCATTATCGTCATTATTACTATTACTATCATTATTATTGTCTGTATTATCATTATCGTTATTACTATCGGCATCATGATTGTTGTTTATTAGTTGTTTTCTAATTATCCTCATCACAGTTTTCACTATCAGAATTATCGTTATCATCATTATCATCATCATCAATTTAGTGGTTATCATTACTATCAGCATTATGCTCATCACCATTATTATTATCATAATTATCATTATTTTTATCATTATCATTATCATCATACTCATTATTGTTATTAACATATTATCATATAATTTATCATCAGCATTATCATTATTACTATTATTATCATAATTATTGTTATTATTTTCATTTTTATTATTATGTATTTGGCAGTGTTGCTTAGTTTGCTGGTCAGATGGTTAGCAGGATAACTCAAAAGTTAGAAGCTGATTTTTATTAGTGTTTTACCAGAGGTGTGTTTTAGATGCCATCAGATTTTGGTGGTGACCCAGGACCAGGAGGGTTAGCAGTATAAATCAAAAAAGTTTTGAACAGATTTTTATTTAGATGCCATTAAAGTCTTTAGCATTCCTTTGAACAGATTTTTTATTTAGATGCCATTAAAGTCTTTAGCATTCCGAGATAGGTAAACACGGATGTAATCAGTGTACTTTTGAAATGATTTTGATGTAATTCTTCGTGTAAATATCTTAAATGGATCAGTAACCCCATTGCCTTGGCTGAGGTATGCGCTCTCTAGGTGAACGTGGAACATAACAAAAGGGAATTTTGCTTACGCATTTTCTCCATAGGTGTCATGGGGAGTATGTGAGTGTCATGCTGACTTGCAACACTTTACGAGAGCTAGAATGTCTGGATGGAGAAAATACATAAGCTAAATTAACTTTTTCCTTTTACTATCTTAGTATCATATTCATGTTTTATATCTTTTATGTTACTGTTATTTTGTTTTCATCTTATCTTCGATATAATTATAAATTCAATATCGGTATACATAGTTTTAAATTGCATTTCTCTTGCATGCAGATTTTGGTGATGGACACAGTTGTTCATGGCCGAAAGCTTAATTAATCAGTGATGTGGTTTCCTGCTGTCCTGGTCCCCCTGTTTATTATCAGAATACGTGTCTCCTGTGAAACGTCTACTGTGAAAATATATAGACATTAATGTATATATATATATATATATATAATACTAATATATATATATATATAATATAATATATATATAATATATATATATAGTATATATATGTATATATAATATACTTATATATATATATATATATATATATAATATATATATATATATATATATATATATTATTGAAAGATGGAATAAGGAATAATGCACTGGCCGCATTTATATCATAATATATATAACCTCTCCAATCGCGAGATTCGATCCCTCGCTGCCCCGGTCATTCTAACCACTCGTACTCGACTCACTATAAAAAGAGTGTGCAACCAGGAGCTAGCTAGCGTCCATGGAAATTACCTAACTACTCATACATGAGTAACACACACACACACTCACACACACACAAACACAAACACACATACATGCAAACACGCTCACACACACTGACACACACACACACGCGCACATATATATACACATGTGCGTATACATACTCGTGTACGTATGCATTTGTGTGCTTGTGAAAAAATGAACCTTCGCTGAGGTTAATATCACGGAATTTATGATCGCTACTTTTTTTTCATTTTTCGAGAGAATTACACCGGATTTCGGGCGAGCGAGCCTCTTTTAGATTAATCTAGGAGAGAGTAAAAGTGTCTGTTTCTGTTCCATTTGTACACCGTTTTATTCCCCTTTTTCCCTCGTTCGACAATTATTCTCTTGTTTTCTGTCTCATCAAACGCGTTCCAGAGAAAAAATGTAAAACGGGGGGCAGCTGATTGATCATAAAAGGTTGCAGGAAATTGGAATTATAATGATTTGATCATCGAAATATTCATAGCTGACGAAGGGGAAAAAATAAATTCTATTGAATGCTGCATCATGTCATTGTCATATAGAATCATCTGTCCAAATCCTGAATGTTAAAAGGAAAGGACATTCCCACTGATAAGGAACATCAAAACGAATGAGAGAGATTTAACTTACGTGCATGTAAAGAGTGGGAGAGAGAGAAAGAGAGAGAATGAG
>NW_020869733.1:733658-738146 GCF_003789085.1 Penaeus vannamei | reverse complement strand
TCTTTCAATTTGTCATATCATTATTCTTATTGCATATGTGATATTTTTTTCTCTGTTATTTTCATTACATTCATATCTGTTTTTACTAATTATATATATATATTAAATATAATATTATTATATATTATATAATATTATATATATAATATATATATATATATATATTATATATATATTCTTCTGAAAAAACCGAACGAACGTTTCTCAACACTTCATCCTGTGTAGACAAAAATTAACTGTAGAAGGATTTGAAAACTTAATCACTCTGTCTACATTATTAATGTTTACAAAAATACTTAAGATAATCTACATCGGACTTATCATCATCAAAAAGTTGTACATTATATCGAGGAAATAAAAAGCCATTGTATGGATTAGTATCCAAAGATAAATTAATTCATGTAATAAAAAAAAATCAAATTTCAAGAGAACTGTAATTAAACATGAATTGAAAATGTTAATTAGCAGTAAACATTACAAGATTTTAAGATTTAACAAGCAAAATTATGATAAAGACAAGTAAGTTTCAAAATCATAAATATAAGTTACAAAATCATAAATATCATTAGAGTCAGAATAACCTACTTGATTACAAATCAATTGCTTCATATTAGCATGTTATATTGTTATTATTGTTATAGTTGTTTTATTATTATCTTTATCATTACCACAATCATTATTTCTCGTATCATCATCATTATTTTCATTGTCATTGTCATAGCATAATTATCATTATAGATATTATCATAATCGTTATTTCTAGTACCATTATTATCATTTTCATTGTTATTATCATTATCATAATAATCATTGATATCATCATTATCATAATTATCATCATTGATATCATTATCATTATTTCCAGCCTCCTTATTATCATTTTCATTGCCATTATCATTCCCATAATCATCATTACTGACATAATCACTATCAATACCATTATCATTACCCTTTCTAGTACCATTATTATCATTTTCATTTTTATTATCATTCCCATAATCATCATTACTGACATATCACTATCATACCATTATCATTATCATTATTTTACCATCTTTCCCCAGGCCTAACAAGCGAACGGGGTCACTGGGTACACAAGGTCGGATGTGCAACGTAACAGCGAATGACATGTCTGGCTGTGACCTGATGTGCTGCGGGCGTGGAATCAGACAGGAGGTATTGGAGGTGAGTCTGGGGGGGTGAGTAAAGAGGATGAGTATGGTGGGTATAGGAGAGTGAGTAAGTGTTTGGATGGTGAGGATGAGTAAGTATAGGAGGTGAGTAACGGTTGGAGGATGAGTAAAGAGGGTGAGTAGGAGGGTATAGGAGGTGAGTACGGTGTTTGGGAGGGAGGTGATGAGGGATGAGTAAGAAGGGAAGGAGGTGAGTAGTAACGGGTGTTTGGAAAAGGAGGTGGATGAGGGCTGAGTAAGAAGGGTATAGCTGTTTGTTGGGAGGAGTATCGGAGAGTAAGGAGGGAGGAGGTAGGGAGTTTGGGGGAATGAGGTGGATGAAAGATGAGTAAGGAAGATATAGAGGTGAGTAACGGTTGGGAGGAGGTGAATGAGGGGTGAGTCGGGAATGAGTAACGAGGTGAGTAAGGAGGGTACAGAAGGTGAGTAACGGTAGTTAGTGGAAAGTGAGATAACGATGAATGAGGAAAGAGGTGAGTAAAGAGGCGCAGGAGGTAAGTGAAGGGGTGAGTCAAGAGGTATAAGAGGTGAGTACCAATAAATAGGAGATTGAAGTGAGAGGGGTGAGTAAAGACTTTTAAGTGAAAATAATATAAGAGATGAGTAGCTTGAAGAGAAGGAGGTGAATGAGGAATGAGTAAAGACGAAAGTAAGAGGCATAGGAAGTGAATAACGGAAGCTTGGGGGGGAGGTAGGAGGGAGGACGGGAGGAAGGGAGGCTGAGATATATAGAAGAGGTTGGAAAGCGAGAGAGAAGAGAGGTAGAAAAAGTAAGGGGAGGGAGGGGATGGGAGGGGATGAAGGGGATGGAGAGATGAAGGAGAGGAATGAGATAGAGATAGTAAGAGATAGATAAAAGAGATAGATAAAGAGAGAGAGAGAGAGAGAGAGAGGAGAGAAGAGATAGATAGATAGAGAGAGAGAGAGAGAGAAGAAAGGAGATAGAGAAGAGAAGAAGAGAGAGAGAGAGAGAGAGAGAGACGAGAGAGAGAGAGAGAGAGAGAGAGAGAGAGAGAGAGAAGAGAGAGAAGAGAGAGAGAGAGAGAGAGAGAGAAGAGAGAGGAGAGGAGAGAGGAGAGAGAGAGAGAGAGAGAGAGAGGAGACAGAGACAGAGGACATAGAGAGAGAGGGAGGAGAGAGAGAGAAGAGAGAGAGAGGGGGGCGGAGAGAGAGGGTGGAGGGGGCGAATGAGATAGATAGACATGAATGGTAAAACATTCTTCCGTGTTGATAATATGGTCAAAAACACAATGTAAAAACTAATCTGTGTATAGACAGATGAGCTAGAGTAGAGAAGAGATAGAGAGATAGATAGAGAGAGAGAGAGAGAGAGAGAGAGAGAGAGAGAGAGAGAGAGAGAGAGAGAGAGAGAGAGAGAGAGAGAGAGAGAGGAGAGAGAGAGAGAGACAGAGACAGAGACAGAGACAGACAGAGACAGACAGACAGACAGACAGACACAGTGAGAGAAGGAGAGACAAACAAACAAAGAAGATAAACAGACTATTCGCCCGCACCGCTCATCAAACTGATTCCAACATAGAATTACAACCAAACCAACAGACAACTAGCCATCTCAACATCCCACACCCTTAACAAAGCCGAGAAAGCAAGGAGAAAGAAAAGAAAGAAAGAGAAAGGAAAGAAAGGGACCACCCACGCATACAGAGGATAGGAGAGAGTGAGGCTGCATCCCTGGACAAAGAGAGAAGGGGTGTGGGGGCGGGGGGTAGGGTGGGGGGGGAGGCTGGAAACGAAGTATTAGTGAAGCTCTAACAACTTCGCTGTGGTTTGTTTACCTGGGGAAGTCTTGTTTGTTATCGCAAGGTAGGACCCTTAATTAGTGATGGATAAGCTGTAACGTGCAAGGGACGCCATGGCCCCGTAATTTTATGAGAGCAAGATTGTAAAAGAAAAAAATAATGATAAAAAGATATTTTGTTCCTTAGCTAATATGCTATAGAATTAGATATATTCATGAGAATATTGGAAGTTTTTTTCTATTCATATTCTTTTATCAGGTTTTGGTAATGTATATTGATTCGTTGATAAGGGAAATAAATAATTTTTCTCTTTTATGCAATATGCTCATGTTTTCTCCCGTGTTCGCAGCTGGAAGAGAACTGCAGATGTCGCTTCAAGTTCTGCTGTGAAGTCACCTGCCAGAAGTGTCGAATCAAGAGGAAGATGTCTTACTGCCTCTGAGCTCAGCATGATTACGGAATAATTGATGATAGCGTCCGGGGAGGGAAGATTAAACAAACAAACACAAAATAAAAAAGAGAACTAAGGTGTTATGAGAGTGTGTAAATATACAAAAGAGGAGAGTGGAGTGTGTTTTTTCTAACTGTACTTATAATCAGTTTACGCTGAAGAGTGTTGGCGAGACAGGAAAAGTATTTGTGAAATGAGGTAAACACTACGTCACTGCACATGTAAATGGGGGTCATGTTGGGACTTCTATGTTACCTTAAGGAGGTCTTTTTGCCTTGGTGTCTCTTCCTTTGTGTGCTATATAGACAGATGAAAAGGTATGGGAAAAAAGAAGGAAGTATTTGATTAATTGTTGAGTGCTTCGCTATGAAAGAAAAGACTCCGGTGCATTTCTTGTCGTGGTGTAAAAAAATAAAAAAATAAAAGTACATAATGGTGGATGTGCTGTTTGTTGTTAAAAACTCTGCATTGTTTGACAGTCTGTTGCTCTTTACCCCAATTGGTAGCACCGTAACACTTCTTAAAGATGCTTTGTATATACCAAAATTGTACTTATCAGGTTTTTTTTATTTATGATACTAGGCAGTAAGCACGATGCTCTCTTTCCCAAGTTGTCTCAACCTGACGTTTAACAAGCGAGGCATTCTGTTCGACTCTGTGTGTAGAAAATTTTCGACTTCCATAAGCAATGGTGTCAGTGTTGTCTCCCAAAAGAAAACAGAACGTGTGGATTTAAAGAGATCATGTAAGGAAAATGGCTTTAAACAGAAGGCCGAGCAGAGATGTTGCTTTCTCCACAGAGATCCTGTTTTCCTGAATATCAAAACGTCAACTTAAAACAATTATTTCTTGGTCCACACCAAACTTTGGGGTTCAGCAAAAGGAACCAAAATTAAACAGTGTAACAGTGTTAGGTTCTCGTAAACTGGAGCCTTAACAAATAGTTTTTGGCTTGCTAACTTTGAATGGCAGTGTTGATGCAGCTGTAGTCCTCGATGTCTGTTAGTCCATGACTGCATTTTCCCCTCGAATATTGCAAATTAAAAAAAGATAATTTCGCAGTGCCTTACTTCCTTATTAAATG
>NW_020869733.1:723658-726158 GCF_003789085.1 Penaeus vannamei | reverse complement strand
ATGATAATGATAAAAAATGATGATATTAATGACAATGATAGCAAGTATAGTTATGAAAATAAAAAACTACAAAAATTTTGATGACAGTATTAGTTGCAATAATAACAAAAAATGATAATAGTAATTGTAGTAATAAAGATCAGACAAAAAATGATAGTAATTCAAGTATACTATTAATAATGAATATAATATAATGATAAATAATAAAAATATATATGATAATTATGATGATGATGCTAAAGATAAGAATAATAATGATGATGATATTAACGATAATGACTAAAAAGATAATATGATAATAATAATGATAATGATAATAATAATAACTAAAATAAAATGATAGTATAATAATGGTAATAAATAAATAATAATAATAATAATAATAATAATAAAAAATAATAATAAACATAAGAATAGTAATAATAATAATAATGATAATAATGAATAATAATAATATAATAATAATAATAATAATAATGAAATATAAAAATAATGATTAGGAAGATAATGATACTGATGATATTGATGGTGATGATAATAGCAGTGCTGTTGATGGTGTTAATGATAGCAATAATAGCGGGTATTGTAATATTAATTTCACTGATGATGATGATAATTATAATAATGATAATAATAATAAATAATAATAATAATAATAATAATAATATAATAATAATAATAATAATAATAATAATAATAATAATAATAATAATAATAATTATGATCATAATAATAATTATAATGATAACAATTATCATAACAAAGATCATAATAATAATGAGAATAATGAAGATAATTATGATAATGACGATAACTATGATGATAGTAATCACCATATTAATGATAATGATAATGATAACTATAACAATAAGGATAATAATAATAAAAACAATAATGATAATAAAGACTGTAATTATAACAGTAGTAATAATGACAATAATAATCATTCTTCATTATGAAGATGTTGATAATAAGCATAATAGTTATACTAATGAAGATGAGGATAAAATGATAAAAGTCATAATAGTAATTATAGTAATAAAGATGCTGATAACAATGATAATAAGTGATAATAATGTAAATAATAATTAATAATAATAACAATAATAATAATGATAATAATATAATAATAATATATAATAATAAAAAGATAATGGTAATAATAATAATAATAATAATAATAATAATAATAATAATAATAATAATAATAACAATAATAATAATAATAATAATAATAATAATAATAAACAATAATATATTGATAATGATAATAATATATAATAATATAATGTAATAAAATTATTATTATTGATTATAAAACAATGGTAATGATAGAAGTTATATTCATAATAATAAAAACGATGATCATGATAACAAACGATAATAAATATCATCACTAGTACCAATATTAACCATTATCACTGTCACAATAATATCGCCAAAAACAATAACTGAAATAATGTCATTAAACACAATCATGATACGTAAAAGAGAACTGTCATAGTATATTACAGAATCTGTTCTTATTGGGTCTCCACGCAAGGAAAAAAAATTGCATAAATCTAAGTAATATATGGCTTTTTAAATGTAACAAAATAATGAATCTGTTTGCATCACCTGAAGCAAAAAAAAAAAAAAAAAAAAAAAAAAAAAAAAATGGTATACGTTTAAATGATACAATATGGATAGGTTTTGTTGAATCAATGTATTTATAAGTGACGTAAGGTGTTGCAAACAGTCTTCGAATCTATGCTACATTCACTTCTTTAACACATATAGAGAATTTGGGGTAGGAATCTACGTATAAAGGTTTTATATCCTTGACTTATAACACTTTTTTTTTAAACCTACTTATAAGATCTAAGTAGAACTACAGGAACCGGAATCTTGTTTACTTCCGGTTCTCTCCTCGAGGGGCTTTTATATGAGATCCTGAGAGGCGTTAGTGAAGTCGTCTAAGTCTTCGTGTTTTTTATCTATTTCCTCTCTTTTATCTTCTTCTCTCTTCGTCTTCTTTTGGCAGATCGACCACACTATCGCCTCTGCAGATCATGTTCTTTTAATAAGGCAAGGTTGACTAGCAGCAGACATTATAATCTATACAAGTTTGGATACTTTTTTTTGCCATCCTCTTTTCGTGCAGATGATGTTTCTGTATATACATATACGTATGTATATATATATGTATATATATATAATATATAATATATATATATATATATATATATATATATATATATATAATGTGTGTGTGTGTGTGTGTGTGTGTGTGTGTGTGTGTGTGTGTGTGTGTGTGTGTGTGTGTGTGTGTGTGTGTGTGTGTGTGTGTGTGTGTGTGTGTGTGTGTGTGTGTGTGTATATGTATATGTATATGTATAATATATATATATATATATATATATATATATATATATATATATATATATATATATATGTATGTATGTATGTATGTATGTATGTATGTATATTATATGTATATGTATATGTATATTATATATAT
>NW_020869733.1:683658-721158 GCF_003789085.1 Penaeus vannamei | reverse complement strand
ATATACTTTTTCCCAAAGAGAGCGATACCATTATCAGCTACTATATCTACATACTCATTAGGGCTTTTCATGGTTATATGTCTTATTCTTGAGGTTAAATATATGGTTTTATTGTCCGTCACTGTTCAGAAAAATAGTTTTTTGGCAAAACGTCCCAGTAACAATTTTGTTTTCTTGCGGAAAATATCTGATTTCATTAGTTCCAATTTTTCTTGTATCTACACTCGAACTGGAAGCCTCCATGAAAAGATCTAATCTTATTTAGATTTCTTCTCTTAGTCTCTTCTAAAGGACCAAGCTAACCTGACCATCCGCAGAGAAGAGAGGGCAAGCACCTGCCGCAGTACCCAACGGAACGACTCTCCCCGCGCACCATCACGAGGCCAGGAACCACTTATCTCCAGGAACAACCGAACCACAGATACCTCGTCCTTTCCATGAACACAACTGCATTCACGCGTTCCCGACGTGGTGGGAGCCGAGCCGAATCCCGCACATATAAAAAAGCATTGCGATTCCTAAGAGCAGATGTGCGTTGTCTTCTTGTACTTGCACGTCTTGCACTTGACGACGCAGCACCACTGGAAAGTACAGGAGCACCTCTCGTGGACTTCGATGACGCGGGTGTGGTACTCGCGGCCGCAGCACATGAGGTCGCAGCCGTCGACGCCGATGCTCGTCTTGTTGCACTCTCTGCCGTGGGTTCCCTTGATGCCTGGCGGGGGTAGAGGGGCATTAGGGGGGCAGGAAGGAGGGTGAGATGGATAGACTTTCTCTGAGAGAGATATATAGTGGGGGAAAATCTAATCGCTTTGTCTATAGAGTCTGAATACATAGTTTAAAAAATATGATAGAGGAATAAAAGATGATCACAGGACTCACCCAGTTTTCGATCCCTGACGCAGAAGTCCGGCGAGTCCTCGAGGTACACGAGGTCCTTCTTGGAGGGCGGCTTGTGGTCCGGGTTGTAGGGCTTCAGCAGCGCGAAGGACTTTCTCCTCCTCCGCCGGGTGTTCTTCCTCCGTCTGTTCCGCTGCCGGTTGTTGGAGGCGCGGGCGTTGCCGGCGTTCTTGACCGACACTCGGGAGGCGCCGTCGAATCGGTCCTGAGGAGGCGAGGGAGGAAGGAAGTGGGCGTCAGCGTCGCTAAGGGCAAGGGGGATGCGTGCTCTTCCCGTGATAGGAAACTAATGGGCTTATGAAGTGTGTTTACATACAATCAAAGTTCGTTCTCTCGTCAGCGAAGGAGAAATGGGTGGAAATATAAAATGTGTCGGAGAAACGGGAGAAGATGAAGATAAAACGAATCCTTGAAAATAGCAAAATACTAACGACACTCCCCGAGGTCTCCACTAACACTGTGGCATAAGCCGATACACTCCCGACATCTTGTTTGTTTACATAATGAAACTTTATTCCCGGGGGAGTAACGACGGCTCTTGATCCCCAGCTGGAGCACACTTGACCCCTGGGTGTGCGGGTCAGGGCTTCACGAAGGGGATCTATCATGACACACCCACCAGTTTCGACACACGGGGGAGGTCACGGGGTCGAGCAAAGCTTTAATGAACCGCGGATCGACTACCCAGATGTGGAACAGTGGAGCGACGGTCGAAACTCTGAACCCCAAGGACTCGTAGTAGGATCGCCGTTGCGGGAAAGGGGTTATTTAAGGGGTTGGGGGGGGGGAGGGCAGAGTAAGAGAGGGTGTAAGAGGAATGATGTCAAAGTAACTTCTCCGTCTTGATATGTGAACACCGAAAAGGAAGCAATTCCTGAACGAAATTATATATTCAACCAAAATTAATTGGTGTGTGTGTTTCTGTGTGCGTATGTGTGCGTATCTACATGCGTGTGTGAGTATTGTATTGTGTATTTGTTTGTATATAGATATATACGTTGGTATCTATACATATACGTCTTTATCCTACGTATTGGTACGAGCACACATACCTAGAAATCTATATTTGCATCCATATAAACAATATAACCAGCTCTTCATGACCCACCTTGAGGGCGTCGCCGACTCGTCTGAAGTAGGGGAGTCTCCACCAGCAGGTCTTGACGGTGCAGGAGCCTGACATCCCGTGGCACTTGCACTCCTTCCGCATCTCGCTCTTCACGTGCTGAGGGAGAGAAGGGCGGCGTGAGAGGGAGTGGAATTGGTCCTTCTTCGGCATCGCCAATTTGCGGCAAATAGTGGTCGGTGGTGAGGATTGTTATGATCGTTATTATTGGTATTGCTGTTATTGATATTATCATCATTATTAGTATCATTATTATATATTTATGGTTATTATCATTATATCATTTTATCTTATTATTTTTTTTATCGTTATTATTATTTTTTTCATCGTTATTAATATTATAATCGCTATCATTTTTTACAATCACATCATCCTCATTAGCATCATCATTATTATCAATCTAATGCTTATCATTCTTACCATTATCATCATCTTTCTAAGCCTTACAGGACCACCATAATAATGAGTGAACATTACGTCGTTAGTAGCATAATTAATGACATCCTTGATAGCGAAAGAGCCTAACGTTATAAGACCCGAGATCCTCAGCGGAGACTCACTCCCGCGTCCTCCCTCATTTCCTCCGCGCCCCCAGGACCACGCTGAGGAGCCCATGAGCGGATTTGCGGACAAGCGCCTTCCATTGTCCCAGAAGAAGCAAGAGTAAACACCCAGAGTCACGTGTGAAGGAAGAAGAAAAGAAGGAAAGAATGAAAGGAAAAAAAAAGAGAGAATCCGAGGTCGTGCCTGAAGGAAGAATACACATTCCTTTTCCCACAAGGAAGGGAGATGAAGAGATACAACTTGAGCAAATTAAGGATGCTGAGCTGACAGCGTAGACGGCGCCCCCGGCCAAGAGGCCACACACGCCACCGACGGAAACAAAAGTTATGCAAATGAAACGCCCTGAGAAGAGAAGCAGAAAAAAGAGCGTTGACTTCATGCTCTCGCGGTCGTCGAGTTCCTAAATAGATATTCCTCATCGGCCAAAAACACCGCTGACTGCGCCCTCGTCCCCCGCCACAACGGTCCTTCTCTCGCTCCCTCCGCGGTCTCTCCCTCGATCGGGGAGCACCTGAAGGCCCTCCCAGTCCCCGACGCGACAGGGCATCCTCCTCCTCCTCCAGGCATCGAGTCCTCCGCCAGCCTGGTAGAGTCCCTCGAGAAGGTCCCCGGGGCGGCGAAGGGCCAGCGGCAGGAGATCACTTTCTCGCGTGATGTACAGGTAGTGGGGGCGGCGTCCTGGCCCGACCGCGGTGTGCAGAGGCGGAGGAGGAGGCGGAGGGAGAAGGAGGGAAAGAGCGGAGGGCGACGGGCAGCAGGGCGGAGGTGGAAGGGGAGGCAGGAGGCGGCAGGAAGGTGGTGTTAAGTGACAGGGAGGTGGAGGGAGATGGCAGGAGCTTGCCCCGGGGGACTTAGAGGGTAGCAGAAGGGTCCATGTTTTGCGGGTCTGATAGCATGACGGACGGGCTGTGGGTGGCCCTAGACCCACCCTCTCTCGCGAGAAAACCAACCGGCGATTCCTCCTCGTCTGCCTCCCGGCCCGCCCTTCCTCGCAGCACCGAGGGCCTCTCGCTCGTAGCCGCGGAGGCGATTAATAGCTCCCGTTCCGCCCGCCGCCCGTCCCCCGTCCCCGGCCCACCTGTTCACACACGCCTTCCGCCCGCCCGTCAGATCGAGTGACGTCCCTGCCCGTCGAGGCGTCACCCGCGGCCGGCGGAGGACGACGCCCGGCCACCCAGGTCCTCGCGAGAAGGCCGGCTAATCAACGGCGCGGCGGCCCTCCCATTACGACGTCAGCCGGGTTGTCAGTCACCGGGGCCTCCATCCTCTCCTCATTCTTCTCGATTGATGAGTCTTTTTCATTATTATTCAGCCTCGATCGCGAGGTTTTCGGCCTCTCGCTCCCCGTTTCATTTCGCATTGCAATCGCCCAGAGCCCCGTCGGCTTAATTGCTCTCTCGAGAGTCTTTGTGCTCGTCCGGTCGGGCCATCCGCGCCGCAGGGGAAAAGTTTCGCATTTTTATTCCCAAGTTTATCATCGTCTGGATTAGCCCGATGCTCAGCCTTCCAGTTCTCACTCCCCGCCCGTGTTGACTACGCCATCGACGCGGTAATGACACAGGTGGTGGTGCCTCCCCGC
The DNA here is from genome assembly GCF_003789085.1 of Penaeus vannamei. Classification (NCBI taxonomy): domain Eukaryota; kingdom Metazoa; phylum Arthropoda; class Malacostraca; order Decapoda; family Penaeidae; genus Penaeus; species Penaeus vannamei. Next base: position 716,989 of record NW_020869733.1, on the reverse strand, counting down.
CTTCCTCCCCCTCCCTTCCCCACCCTCCCTCTCGCTTCCTCCTCCTCTATCCCTCCATCCCTCCTCCCTCCTCCTCCTCCCCCTCTATCCACCATTCCTCCATCCCTCCTCCTCCTCCCCCCTCTCCCCTCCTCCCCCTTCTATCCCTTCCCTCCCTCCTCCCCCTCCCCATCCACCATTCCTCCATCCCCTCCTCTCTCCTCCCCATCCCTCCCCCACCCCCTTCCTCCCCCCTCCCCCCTCCTCCCGGCCTGTGATTGAGATGTAGCGGATGAGCTTTGATGCAATTTATTGAACATCACGCTTAACGCCCCTCGAACCAGGGAGACATGCGAACCCGTGTGTGTATGTGAGTCTGCGTGTGTGTTCTGGCCGATGGCTTCAAGCGCTTTCTTTTCTTCTCGGGCTGTGTGTGTGTGTGTGTGGGTGAATGCTGCGGCGGAGGCTGTTTTTCTCTTGTTTCTTTGCTGTTCTCTCTCTCTTTCTTTCTTTCTCTGTTTCTCGTTCTTTGGTTTTTTTTTTCGCTTTCTCTCTCTCTCGTTTTCGTTTTTTTTCTCTCTATTTCTGTCTCTCTCTCTCTCTCTCTCTCTCTCTCTCTCTCTCTCTCTCTCTTCTCTCTCTCTCTCTCTCTCTCTCTCTCTCTCTCTCTCTCTTCCTCTCTCCCTTCTCTCTCCACACTGCATTTAGTCTATAGTGTAATCATAATAAAAACAATACTCTTCACTTATAATACTGTGTAGAAGGGTCTTAAATATTCCGAATGAAGTTTTAACATCACGCGCAAAATATTGAAGAATTTCTCCATCTCTTCGGTGTTGGGCAAGTTCGCTAATATTCTTCTCTTTCGGTAGGACAATTTTTATAGTCGTTTTTATGCGCAGTCCATGTCGTTTCAGCGGAAAACTTAATTCTGGCATTAATTATCATCTCCTTTATTAGGGTCCTTTTAATTATTTGCCTGCTGAGCACTGCAGTTAGGGTCTCAGTTTTTTTTTTTTCTCTCTCTCTCGTTCTCTGTCTCTAAATCTTTCTCTCTCTCTCTCTCTCTCTCTCTCTCTCTCTCTCTCTCTCTCTCTCTCTCTCTCTCTCTCTCTCTCTCTCTCTCTCTCTCTCTCTCTCTCTCTCTCTCTCGTTCTCTTCTCTCTTCTCTCTCTCTCTCTCTCTCTCTCTCTCTCTCTCTCTCTCTCTCTCTCTCTCTCTCTCTCTCCTCTCTCTCTCTCTCTCTCTCCCTCTCCCTCTCTCTCCTCTCCCTCTCTCCCTCACCCTCACCCTCTCTCACCCTCCTTCTCTCTCCCTCTCCCCTCCTCTTCCCTCTCCCTCTTCCTCTCCCTCTCCCTCTCCCTCCCTTCTCCCTCTTCCCCCTTCTCTCCCCCTCCTATGCCTTTAATCTTAACTCATGTAACTGGTTGATATTTCAGGCAATTGCTGTGTAAGATCACGTCTGCGGAGCGATAACGTGGGCCTGGATTCCTCCCTGTTGCTAGAGAGGCATCTGGCCTATTCTGAGAATGCTAGAAGTTGCAATTTGTGGTTTAATAAGCGACGTGCAGATTAGAAATGACATTGCTTATTAGCGTAAGTGAAATTGTAGTGAAAATCGTTATCACTATTGGCATCATTTGTACAACTGCTGTTGAGACTATGAGACTACTCATGCTACTTGTACTATTGCTACTATTCGTGTTTTTTCGTTTTATTTATCTTTTGCATATATTCTTCTATTTGTTATTTTCTAATCTGTTTACTTATTCATTCATTTATGAATTCATGTATTTTGGTATTCCTGTTAATATAACTGTTACCACTTCTACTGCCTGTACCATTCCCCTTTTTTCGCTTTTTATTCTATCTATTCTATTTTTTATTGTTATTTTTGTCATTGTTATTCGTACCTATTTCTATTTACTTTTATATTCATTCATTTTTGCTGCTATTGTTGATAATCACTAATGTGTTTCTTCTCGTTCTTGATATATTTTTGCACTTTAAAATAACTATTTTAGGATCGAATATTCTGAATACAGCTCTGAATTCTACGCGTTCTCGAGAAGATTTCATATCAAAGACCACAAAATACTGTCGCACGAACTCAGATTGCGAAAGAAATTTTATGTAAATTCCTATTTTGACTTTAATTTACCTGTCATTATCCCATTTTCAGAAAGATACGACCTACTTTTATATCCAATATAATGCCTTACCTTGTATCTATAATGTAAGGCATCGCTTATCATGTTTTTGTTTTGTTTTTATATTTTTCTTCACCCTCTCTCTTTCTCTTCGTTGTTTTCTCTGTCTCTCTCTCTCTGTCTGGCAAGTTGGTTGTCTTTGTATATCTGCCTGTCTGCCTGTCTGTCTTCTCTTTCTCTCTCTCTCTCTCTCTCTCTCTCTCTCTCTCTCTCTCTCTCTCTCTCTCTCTCTCTCTCTCTCTCTCTCTCTCTCTCTCTCTCTCTCTCTCTCTCTCTCTCTCTCCTCTTTTTATTCGTCTCTCTCCTTTCCACCCTCAAAATAGACCTATCTTTTTATTAATTTATGTATTATCATTATTAATTATCATCATTATTATTATCATTATTATTATTATTATCATTATATCATAATCATTCATTATATATTATTATTATTTATTATATCATTATCATTATTATTATTATTATTTCATTATTATTATATTATTATTATTATTATATTATATTATTATTATTATTATTATTATTATTATTATTATTATTATTATTATTATTATTATTATTATTATTATTATTATTTATTATTATTATTTTTATCATTATTATTATTATATCATTATTATTATTATTATTATCATTATCATTATTATTATTATCATTAATTATTATCACTATCATCATTTTAGTTTTGATATCGAAATTCTTTGCAGCTTGATGGCAAGAGAGGAAATTTGATAAGTAAAGAATTAAAATTAGATTTTTAGAAATACATTTCCTATTCAACTGAGAAAGTTTTATTTTTTATTTTTATTTTTTTAGTTCTCTGCAGAGCGATGAAAAGAGACGGAGATCTTAAAAATACAGAATCAAACGAAGATTTTTGAAATAAATTAAATTGAGGAAGATAGAAGTAATTGAAAGGGTGTCGAGTCTCCTTTTAAGATGTTATCGAACGCCATAAGGCTCATATTTCTACCATTCGATGAGTAAAGATGGTTTGTTATGAGTTTTTGGTAACTAGAGGAAGATGATGAAAATGAAAAAAATAATGATTGATGGAATAGAGATAAGGCCGGAGAGGAGGGAAGGAGAGGGATAGAGGATAGAAGAGTAAAATGAAAAGAGGAATGGAGAAGTGGAGAAATTTGAGAAAGGGAAGACAAACAAAGAAAAAAAAACATAAAAACAGACGCTATATTTTAAAAAGTGGAATAGATAATGAAAAGAAAATTGAAGAGGAGGAAGAAGGAAAAGAAAAAATAAGATTATTATCTGCCTTACTACTGTGTCCTTCGCCTGAGCGAACTGTTGAGAACAAGAACAAAAAAACAGCAGAAAAAAGAAAAACAGTTAACAGGTTGGTAAAACAATCTATCATTTAGTGAGATTATTATCAATGATAACATGTACAGAGCGTTAATTCCGAGATTTATAATTTGAAGAAGGATATTACGAACTTTTCATAATATCCAACAATAATATACTTCAGGAGAAAGAAAGAAAGAGATAGAAAAAAAAACAAAGGGACGTAAGGAAGCAAAGAGAAGGAAGAAAATAAGTAAGAAGAAAAAAAAATAAATGCTACATCAGCGCAGATGACTTCGGAATTCTTGGATAGGTAACAGCTGAGCATCAGATAAAGTAATGATTATGTTTCAGAATGTCTATAAAGAGCGTTCGATCCTCTCTGGCTACCCTGGGCGTGTGATATCTCCATCTGGGATCTTCTTTATTGAAATCTTCCAGAGAGAGACCCTTTTTTTTTTTTTTTTTTTTTTTTTTTTTTTTTTTTTTTTTTTTTTGCGGGCGGCCTCGACCACCTGTCCGGACCCCACCTTCCTGCTTCGCCTCGCCGCCCGCCCGCCCGCCCACTCGCCACTCGCGCCCTTCCCGCCCGCTCCCTCGACGTCCTGCAGGATCCGGGGGGGGGGGGGGGTGGACGCGGGCAATATTGGAGGTTTCTGAGCCCAGCTGGGACGTGGGCGGCCGATGGAGGGCGACGGGGCGCGCACCGGAAGTGATAAAGGGCTGGCGCGGGGGGGGGGGGGGGGATTAGCTAATTAGGAACGTAATGGCAGTCGCCGCGCTGATGGAAGGGCGCCCGGACGCGACCCCGCTGCGGGCGTGCCGTCGCCCGCCGTCGGTCGAGGGGCGGGGCGGCGGCGTGATTCATCGGGCGCGGGCGGCGGGATGGGCGGCGTCTGCAGTCCAGCGTCCCAAATTTCAATAACGCCGGAGTGCAGGTATTAAGAGAGTAATATTTAGAGAAGTTTGACTACACCAAACCGGTCCTCGGCGGTCATTATTATTAAGAGTGTAAGCTCGCTATCTGAGGGAAGATCTAGACACGCCAGGGATCCCGCCAGATCCGTATAATGTCATGTCTTCGATTCGCGTCGTATCGGGAGCCCTGACGATGCTCCGCCCACGCCCAGGGAGAGAGATGGGTCAGTCCCGCTCGCCGCCCGCGGGATCGTGATAGATGAGCATAAACAACCGATTATTGGGTGATTAATAAGCGGATCGGCGCGTAAATGCCGGGCCGCCAGGTGCGCAACAACGAGTCTATCAGACAACAGGGGTGCCAACATGAGGCTAACATATATCAGCTCCAGCTTTATAAGTCATATTCATTAATGGAATTAGTTTTTTTATATGTTTTGCCATTTCCCCCAGAATTAAGCCTCATCTGCCTCGTTTGATATCGCAGAGAGCGCCGCGGAGTCTCCCGAGCGAGGAGAGATATAATTTCGTCTTTGTTTACGAACCCCGGCTGTTGGCACCGCTTCTATCAGCGCCATCGCCGCACCGCGCAGGCGCAAGTCTAATCGCGCGCTAAAGTGGGTAACCGCCTTCCAGCTTCTCCCTGCGTGGTCCATTATGTGGGTGAAACTGTATTTTATCGATCATTGCGGGTGTGTGAATGGCCGGGCTGTGATGGAGGACGCCGCCGCTCAGCCTCGCAGGAGGAGGAGGGAGCGAGCCTCCCGCGGCCGATGCTGCAGGACCTCGGCCCTTGTCAGAATGCTTCATCTCCCCCTCGGCCGGTGGAAGCCTCTCATTTTCTGATCAGATTACGCCGAAGGAAACCCGAATCTCAACTCAATTAGCAAACATTAAGCTACATAATGGTGACGAGCAATAACCGACGGGGGCTGGCGCTCCGGCCTGCGCGCGCACGCCCTCCGAAACAAAAGACGCGCGGGAGGCGGCGACGGGGCGAGGCCAAGGGAGGTGTAGCGCCGAGTGAATGAAGTCATTGGGCGGCTGGGTTGGGCCGCCCCCCTGCAGCGCGCGGCCAGAGGTCAAGCCAGACTGATAACAAATGACTTGTAATGCTCCGTCCACGAACGCCGCCCCTACCCTCCCCCTCCCCCAACACGGCCCTCCCCTGCCCCCCTCCCCCCCTCCCCCCAACAGGGCCCTCCTCCTGCCCCTCCTCCCCCCCCTTTTCGGAGAGGTCCACGTGCGTTCGGGTGAGCGTTGTGGGCGGCTCCGAGGGAGAGGGGTTGGGCGGGAAAGAGAGGGAGGGGAAGAGAGTGTGTGAGTGAGAGAGAGAGGAGAAAGAAATAGATAGAGTGAGAAGAGAAGGAGAGAGAGGCATAGATAGTAGAGAGACAGGAGAGAGAGATAAAGAGAGAAGGAGAGAAAAAGGAAGAGAAAAAAGAGAGAGAGAACCGTCGAATACTGTCGCGCTGTCGACAGCTTTATGAACAGATCAGGAATGGAAGAAAAAGAGAGGGAAAGAAGAATAAGCGAGGAAAGGAAAATGAGGGTAAGAAGAGGAAGGAGAAGAGAGAGAGAGGGAGTGGAGGAAGGTGAGGAGGAAGAGGGGGAAAGGAAGAAGAGCAGACGAAGGGGAAGAAAGAAATACACGGGAAGAAATGGAGGAGAGAGAGAAGGGATGAGTGGTGTAAGGGAATAGGAAGATAGAGAGAGAGAAGGAGAGGAGAAGAGACGGAGATAAGAAAAAGAGAAATAACAGACAGAGAGAAAGACAGAGAAAGAGAGAGAGAGACAGAGAGAGGAAAGAGCGAGACAGAGACAGACAGACAGACAGAGAAAAGAGAGAGAGAGACAGACAGACAGAGAGAAAGACAGAGACAGACAAGGAAAGACAGAGAGACAGAAGAGGAAAGAAAGAAAGAGTTTCAAGAAAGAGGGAAGAGATGGAGGCCAAGACCCCGAATCGCCCTCTCTCGCTACGTGTCTCTCTACCTCTGATTATTTAAATGCGACCTCAACATACCTCTTAGACATCTTGGCAACTGGTTTTGCATTCTGAGATGTTACAAGTGTATTTTTTTTCTGTCTTTTTCTTTTTCTTTTTCTTTCTCTTTTTTTCTATTCTTTTATATCTTGGAGAGTTGATGCCAGACCTTGGGAATGTGCCGGGCGATGGGCATAAATAGTAGGAATAACAAAGAAGAAATATAACTGGGTGTGTGGAACTTTGGGTCTTAATGCCAGAGCACTTTCTCTATTGTTATCACTATTGTTGTTATCGGTATTACTATCGTTATTGACATTAGTTACGATAATCATTAAATTTCTATTATCATTATTATTATCATTATTCCTATTGTTATTAGTCTACATCACCATCGTCCATCATCAGCATCATCATTTTCATTATCAGTAGTAGTAGTAGTATCATTACAACTGATATCATTATTATTGTAATCTCTATTACCCTTTTCATCATTATCATTATTAATATCATTGTCATTGTTACTATTATTAACATTATTATGCTTATTATCTATCTACCTACCTACCTATCTATCTATCTATCTATCTATCTACTATCTATCTATCTATTCTATCATATATATTATGATATATATATATATATATATATATATATATATATATATATATATATATATATATATATATATATATATATATATATATGTATATATATATATATATATATATATATATATATATATATATATATATGTATATATATATATATATATATATATATATATACATATATATATATATATATATATATATATATATATATATATATATATATATATATATATATATATATATATATATATATACATGCAATCAAAATATACCACAACTTGATGATGTACTTTAATGGCAACAGGAGGCAAAGGATAATTAAAATAATTAAGTTCATTGCAGTTCTTCACACCTCTAATCCCCTGCCTCCCCCCCCCCCCCCACCCCCCCCCCATCATAGGCTGCGAGGAATGAACGCAGATCAAGAGAAGCCAAGCGACGCGGGAAGGCCAAAAGGGGGTGTTAAACTCTACGCATTTATACCGCCATGTTTCAGTTTTAGCGGACGGAATTTTAGGTCGTTCATTGTTTTAGCGCTGGGGGTCAATGTTACGTTTTGTATCGTAAACAAGCCTGATCAGTCTAATAACGAAAAAATTAGAAACGTAATCTATAGACCGATTCTCCTACACAAATAACTTTCTAGAAGAGAGAGAGAGAGAGAGAGAGAGAGAGAGAGAGAGAGAGAGAGAGAGAGAGAGAGAGAGAGAGACAGAGACAGACAGAGAGAGAAAGAAAAAAAAGAGAAAGAGAGAGAGAAAAAAGAAGAAAGAGAGAGAAAGAAAAAGAAAAGAAAGAAAAAAAAAAAAAAAACACATGTAAAACCCCTTTCGATTTTTGTCACTGCCTCGCCACCTCTCATCTCGACGCCGCGGTCGTGATGCCCACTCCTTTCAATCTGCGTTCACTCCCTGCTCCCGCGTGATCAAAGCCACCTCCAAATACACACACACTCCACTCCTCTCGTCCGCCAAGTGTTTCGTAATGATAGAGGAGGTCATACTCCCCCCTCCCCCTCCTTTCCCTCCCTTCTTTCCGTCTTTCTTCTGATGTCTTGCTTCTGCCTTCGAGTCACCGGCTGATGCCTTCCGAGAAACAGAATTGCGGGGCCGTTCGCTCTCTCTTTCTCTCTCTTTCGCTCTCTCTTTCTCTCTCTCTGTCTGTCAGTCTGTCTGTCTATGTCTTATTTTCTCTCTGTCTATCTATCTCTCTATTCCCATCTTTCTCTTTCTTTCTGTCTGTCTGTCTGTCTGTCTCTCTCTCTCTCTCTCTCTCTCTCTCTCTCTCTCTCTCTCTCTCTCTCTCTCTCTCTCTCTCTCTCTCTCTCTCTCTCTCTCTCTTCCCTCCCTCCCTCCCTCCCTCCCTCCCTCCCTCCCTCCTCCCTCCTCCCTCCTCCCTCCCTCCTCTCCCTCCTCCCTCCTCCCTCTCCCCCCTCCCTCCCTCCCTCCCTCCCTCCCTCCTCTCCACTCCTCCTCACTTGTAACTCCGTTCTCGAGTCAACATAACTTCTCTCAAGCCATAACTTCACTCGAGACATAACTAGCGGCCGCCTTCCTCCCTCAGCCGCCGACCGCCGCTACACCTCCCTCACTCCTAGGCATTTATTTTCGCATCAGGCACCGCAATTATGAAAGGGTGCATTAAGTAAGATCGCGCGGCCTCTGTGCCCGGGACGCCACACACAGCGACGCCGCACCCCCCCCCTCCTGCCCCTCCCGCCCCTCCCCTCCCCCTTTCCTCCTCCTCTCTCTCTCCTCTCTCCTCCCCACCCCTTACTCCTTTCGTCTCTCTCCTCTCTCTCCTCTCTCCTCTCTACTTCTTTCCTCACTCCTCTCTCCTCTCCCTCCCTTTCCTCACTCCTCTCTTATCTCCCTCTCCCTACTTATTTTTCTCTCTCCTCTTCTCTCTCCTCCCCCCTACTCCTTTTCTCTCTCCTCTCTTCCCTCTGCTCTCCTCTCATGCCCCTGCTTCTCCACCTCCCTTTGTCATCTCTTTCTATTATCCCCTCCACCTCCTTCCCTCTTCACTTCCTTCTATTCCTCTCCTCCCCCTCCTCCTCTCCTCCTTCCTCTCCTCCGCCTCCCCTTTTTCTTCCTCTTCTCCTTACCTTTCTACCTCCCTCCCACCTCCCCTGATCCCTTAATATTCTTCCCTCCTTTCGCCAACTTTCCCTCCATCTTCCCTCTCCCTTTCATCTCCACCTCTTCCCTTTCTTCTCTTCCCGATTTACCCACTGTCTCTTCTATGATTCACACACACACACACACAATATATATTGGGGGGGGTGCGTGTGTGTGTGTGTGTGGTGTGGTGTGTGTGTATGTATGATTGTATATATACATATATACTTATACATACATTTATAGGTATGATAACCTAAGTGTTACACTGTACATTATCGTTTAATCCTTGCCCAGGTGTGTATTTTTCTTCCAGTTTATCTTTTTTATTGTTTTGCGGAAAGCTACGGTATTCATACATTTTCATTAATCGTTATCGATTATATTTTCCTCTAAACACAAAAAACTCCCGTTATATTTTTCCTCCCCGTCCGCACAGGCAGCAAAACGGCGACGGCTCAGTGATACCCATTCTGTCCAATAATTCGCACGTTGCAAGACTCTGCAATTAGCAAGCTACCACGCCCAACACCACCTGGTTCCTGTGACCACGCCCAGCACACAATGCCGGGTCCTTCGGAGCCACACCTACTCTCTTAATGAACCTCCTCCGACGCCTTGCTTCGCTGCTCAGGAACCTGCGTGCTTACAGCTTCACACAGCGGCTGTTTCGGCTTCACATCGAGGCGGGTTCGGCTTCTCGCGGAACCGAGGCTGATGGGGTCTCTTCCGCGTTCAGGAGGCAGACACATACGGGATATCGTATAACTATGTCTCTATCTATATACTCTTTATATCAATGGCTGAATCTTTATTCATATCTATCTAGCTGCTTATTTTATATATCTATCTGTCTTTATCTATTTCTATCTATCTATCTATCTACACACTCATACAACACACACATATACACACACACACACACACACACACACACACACACACACACACACACCACACACACACACACACACACACACACATATATATATATATATATATTGTCAGTTTCTCTCTTCTCATACTTTTGATCATTCCCTTGTTCCTTCTCTCTTCTCATTCCTTTCTCCATTTTCTTCTTCATTCTCTCTCCTCCTTCCCTTCTCCACCATAAGCGTGATCACAACCTCCCGCGGTGTTCGGACAGCGCGAGTAGCCTTGACTTCGGCTTCATGGGTGGGACGGTGTGGGTGGCGGCTATGATTCTGAACACAATGGAGATTTTTTCTTCCTCCTTTTATTCATCATCTCTCTCCATGACTCTCCTCGCTGAATGATATAATGATCGATCTGCAGCGCTATCAACAACCTTTTTTTTCTATTCATTATCATTGTCTTCATTAATCATCATCTGCCAAATGGTTATCAAGTGAAAAAAGGGAGAGATAATTATTATACATTAAGCGCATATCTGGTCCTTGAATTAGAAAAAAATAATGATAATATATAAGGTTCATGAGCTCATGCGTCCGTGAATTAAATCTTTTCTTGTTTATTGTGTATATACTTTGCATGCTTATTCATTATTTTAGTTATTCGTCTATCCATTCGTCTGATTTTAAGTATATGAGTTATGATTTAATGAATTATATTTATTGCATGATTTATCTATAAAATTGGAGAGTGTGAGAATCTCTCCCCCCCACCCCGTCCCCCCTCTCCAAGACCCCTTCCCCTCAACCACTCCTATTCAGGTACCCCCTCCCTATCCCCCCACCCATTCACTATCTAGTACCCCCTCCCCCCCTTATTTTTTTTATACCCTTTTCACCCCCTACCCCCCCCCCGCTCACCATCTAAGACACCCCTTTCCCCCTTACAAGATACCCCTTTTCCCACCCATTTACCAATTAGATTCCCCCATCACCTTTTCTTGATTCCCCCCCCCCCCCCCATTCAAATACCTCCATCCCGCCTTTTTCTCGATACCCCCCCCCCATTAACCTTTCAAATATCCCCCTCCACCATTTCCTTTTCTTTAAGATACCCCCTTCCCTCCCAACCCCATTCCCCCCTAGACCCCCATCCAAATATCCTCCCCCCTCCCCTCCCTTCACGACCCCCCCCATCGGCCCCCACCCATGTACCCTCCCCCTCCCCTCCTTCTCGACCTCCCCCCACCCCCAATCAGCCCCATTTCCCCTTCCATCCCATATACCCCCCCCTCCCCATCGCTTCTCGACTTCCCCCTTCGACCCCCCCATCCAAATACCTCCCCCCTCCCTCTCCCATCTCGACCCCCCTTCTCCCCTTCCCCCCCATCCAATACCCTCCCCCCCTCCCCCTCCCCCCCTCCCTTCTCGACCTCCCCCCTCTCCCCCTTACCGGACCCCCACCCCCCACCCATGCACCCACCTCCTTCGTCAGGAACTCCTCCTCTTCAGATCTCACCTGAAGGAGATAACCCTGGTCTACAAGGAGCTCAAGTTCTCGTAAATTATGGCTGTGGGTCGATCGTCCGACACTCCACACTCTAATCCTGTTTCTGATCGAGTGATAGACAAAGGGACCTTAATTAAATAAACGGTTTGCTTAAATAGTTGTTGATATTTTATTTCCAGTTTTTTCCCCCTTCTTCTTCTTCTTCTCTTTGGTGTGTGTGTGGTTTTGTTGTTGTTGTTGTTTTGTGTTTTGTCTTCGTTTTCTTGTGTTTACGTTCATTTTCATCGTGAATTTCTTGATTATCTTACGGTTATTTTACGCTTCTTCCAAAGACTCGGTTTTTTGTGCGACGACCTTCATTATAAGGAAAAGTTCACCTATATATGTAAAAATATGGTGCTCGAAGCGTAACTAATTATTTCTTTTTGGAATTCCTTTCGGCGCAGCACAAAAAAAGGGCGACCGGCGTTATGGTCGCTTCGCACAGCGTCATAAATAACAAAGCGATCTCCCTCATATTCGAACACTCGTGGTTCTATCTCGCCGCTCGTTTCGATCAACGACGCTTCTACCACGAAATGAACAGCCCGAACCAACGCCAATCGAAGCCCGAGCAACAAGGCCAATACCCGAACGCCGTTATCCAACCCGGAGATAACTTTATCCGGAGCGGGCGCGGCGGCGAGGCGGGTCGGGGTCGGTTAGTGTACAAAATTTGCCACGGTCAGTGTCAGAAGGCGGCCCCTCGCACAAACATCATTATCAACACCGCAGCGACTATTATCTTGCCTTCAATAACTTCTTCACTTACTTCATGACTAGTATGATTTTCGTGTTCGTCATTTGCATGGCTGTTTGCGTGCATATGGCGGGTAGACCGTGTGATGGAGTTGGTCTAACGCATTGAAAGAGGGAGCCATGTGACTGAGCTTTCGAATTGAGGCAGAGAGGACGAGTCGTCTCCGGGGCTGATCCACGTCGGTATTGCAGGGTAACGCATTGCAATCTGTATGAAAAAGAGCTCTGTACTTTAAAAAAGGGAGCTCTGTTTTAATAGGACCTTGAATTAAAAAAAAAGGGAGCTGTATTTAAAAGAAGCTCATGGATGTATTAAAAGTTGCTTTATAGTAGAAGGACCTCTATATTAAAAGGATGCCGTGAATATGTTAAACAGAACTCTCTATTAATAAAAGGGGCTCTGTATTAAAAGGAGCTCTGTCTGTTCATGGATGTACGAATTAGAGCTCTCCATTAATGAAAGGGGCTCTATATTAACAAGAGTTCATGGATATATGGATTAGAGCTCTCTATTAATGAAAGGGGCTCTATATTAACGAGATCATGGATGTATGGATTAGAGCTCTCTATAAATGGAAGGAGCTCTATTAAAAGGAGCTCACGAATGCCAGTGGTATAGAGAGTTGACAGCTGGGATGTACTGGTCGCCCTCTCACACCGCTTTTGGCCTCTCCAGCGTTGTGCGTCTGTCCGTCTTACCACAAGGCGTGTACGGTTAATTCCCGAGAGAGAAAATACATTGGGAAAACATCTGTTGATCTCAACAGAGTCGGTATATTTATGATTGTTTTCAAGACGGGATATAAAGGAGAAAGAAATATATCCAACATTGGTGAGAGATAGGTAAAGAGAGAGAAGAATGAGTGAGGTGGGAGGGAGAGAAGAGAACAAGGAGAAGAGAGAGAGAGAGAACAAGAGAGAGTAAGAGAAAGAATCAGAAAGAGAAAAGAAGAGAAAGAGAGAGAGAGAGAGAGGGGATTAAGAATCGAGCTAACCTCGACACCGCTATGTATCTCATCAGAGCATCTCGGCGCCGGTAGCATTTTGGTCAAGAATTCGTTCTGGTAAGCGGGGCCGCGATATCCGACGAGTGTTAAGAGAATTCGCTCGAGGCTCTGAGTGGCGTGACGCGGCTGTGACGGCGCTTGTGGCTGTGGTAAACGCGGGTATAAACACTTTGAATGATTAGTATCAAAAAGGTATCTGCGTTTTTTCTTCTCTATTTACAAGGGACAATTTGTTTATTTACAAATATCTCGTAGGCTGTTTGTTTTTCTTTTTTTTTATGTATGCGTGTAGTCGTGAGGGAATCAATGATAGTTATCGATCGTTTGAAATCTATTCAATACAAATCATAGACCCTCCCATAAAATGAACTAAGATTAAAATTTTGGGTCATAGTCAGGCTTCATAATAGCGATACAGCTTCAGTCGTCAAAAAAGACCGATAAAAACCCATCATCACTGAATCCTTTTTACACAGCAGTTCTTTCCCTCCCCCCCCCCCCCCCCCCCCATAAATATAATCAATTTCTCACAACCGAAGCATCAATTCCAGGGGGGGTAAACAACGTGTAATAAACATGTAGCGTTGATGGTCGTTGACGGTCAGCGAAGGGACCCAACTATGGTGTTAGTTAGTAGTAGTAGTAATAGTTGTGGTTGAGGGACCCCCTGTTTTATGGTAGGTTCCGTGGTGGGTCGAGGACTAATTATGTTACCTGCCGAAGATGTCCAATCTCCTTTTGTGCTTTTAGTTTGGGGGTTTCGGGGAAAGGAATTGGAATGGATCTCTCTCTGCTCTCTCCTCTCTCTCTCTCTTCTCTCTCTCTTCTCCTCTCCTCACTCTCTCTCTCTCTCTCGCTCTTCACTCGTCCTTCTCTCTTCTCTCTCCACCACTCCCACCCTTTCTCTCTCTCTCTCTCTCTCTCTCTCTCTCTCTCTCTCCCTCATCTCCTCTCTCTCTCTCCCTCTCTCTCTCTCTCTCTCTCTCTCCTCTCTTCTCTTCCCTTCCTCCTTCTCTCTCTCTCTCCTCTCTCCCTCCTCCCTCCCCCCTCTCTCAGTCCTCTCCGCTCTCTCTCCCTCTCCTCTCCTCTCCCTCTCCCTCTCCTTCTCTCTCTCTCTCTCTCTTCTCTCTCTCTCCCTCTCTCTTCCTCCCGTCCCTCCCTCCCTCCTCCCTCCTCCCCTCTCTCTCTTCTCTCTCTCTCTCTCTCTCTCTCTCTCTCTCTCTCTCTCTCTCTCTCTCTCTCTCCTCTTTGGCGTCTGTTTTAATTGGAACTTGAAAGAAGGGTGGTCAAGGGTAATTAAAGCCACTTAGTGAGGGGGTCATTAAGCACTTGACGCGGGTCGGTTTGAGATGGATGGCTCTTTTGTGTCGTGAAAGTAGGTTTTGTCGACGTAAAAAAAATACGAGTTTGAATAACAAAATCGAAGGCATTGGTAAGTTTAAAACATGCGTAATAAGATAAAGATTATAACATTGATAACAGAGATAATTAGAAATATTAATGCTAAGCTGTTTATTGTAAAGATGTAATCCTAATGACGACCATAAAACAAGAATAAAACATAAATAATATGATAATAATGATAATGAAGTGATGATAATGTCTTAACGATGTTAATTATCATTCTAATAAGGATAATGACAGTAGCAATGATGATATTGTTAATAATGATTATAATAATTGATAAATCATAGTAATAGTAATACTCATACTTATGATAGTATAAGTAACATCAGCATGAGTAATAGTAGTGAAAGTAGTAATAAAACGTCAATAATGACAATAATGATAGCAAGGATAATAATAACGATAAGTAAACTCTAATCAGTTTCTCTAATAACACAATCACCATGAGCATTACAAAGATACTAAAAAAAAAAAAAAAAAAAAAAAAAAAGTCACATGATCAACACCATATTAGGCAACTGCACCAATAACAGAGACATCGCTAAGACCTAATCTAATGCCTTTCAAGCGATGCTTAATACTCAAAATGCTTAATGCTCAAAGAGACCGAGATATCATTCAAACATTTGTTGATTCATTATAATCATCTTTGATATTATTGTGAATTATATTATTTTCGTCGTTATCATTATTATTATTATTATCATCATCATTGTTATTATCATTATTTCTATTATTATTATCATCATAATTATTATCATTATTATTGTTATTATTCTTACTTTTTATTATTATTATATTAATATTATTATTATTATATTATTATATTATATATATTATTATCATTATCATAATCCTTTCTAGTGTGCGATGGCAGGTTTTTATTCTTTTTCTAAAGAATACTCTAAGCGAAGGGAAAAGGGGAAAAAGACGTATTTTTGAAGTAGTGGACTGAGTACTTGCTAATTCTCCTCAGTTGAGAGCTAACCGGGGAAAAGTTGAGACAGTCTCTCCTACCACGAGAGGGAGAGAGGGATAGGAGAGGTGCGTTTGTTTTTGTCTGCCTCTCTCCGTCTCCATCTGTCTGTTTCTGTCTCAGTCTCTATCTATCCTATCTTCTTTTTCTCTCTCTCTCTCTATCTCTATCTATCTATTTATTTCTCTCTCTCATCTCTCTCTCTCTCTCTCCTCTCTCTTTTCTCTCTCTCTCTCTCGTCTCTCTCTCTCTCTCTCTCTCTCTCTCTCTCTCTCTCTCTCTCTCTCTCTCTCTCTCTCTCTCTCTCTCTCTCTTCTCTCCTCTCTCTTTCTCTCTTCTCTCTCCTCTCTCTCCTCTCTCTCTCTCTCTCTCCTCTCTCTCTCTCCTCTCTCTCTCTCTCTCTCTCTCTCTCTCTCTCTCTCTCTCTCTCTCTCTCTCTCTCTCTCTCTCTCTCTTAATCTTACATATGAAGATACACATTTTCAACTGCTCTTTATACCCCATCTTTCACCTTTCCCTCACACCCATTTTAATCCTTCCCTCATCTCTATTTTCTCATTTTCTTCTCCCTCTTTTTCTTCTTTTTTTCTTTTTCTTTCTCTTTTTTCTTTCACCACACCTCAAAAACTTTGACCTTAGCGCCCAAAAGCAAAAACGCCATAAGGTCATTTACCCGAGGTAGCGGTCTCTGCAATTTCCCTATTTCATGGTTTATCAATCATTATTTTCTGATATGATCTTTAAAGATGCTGAAATTCACGGTCACTCCCTCTACAAAATCCCCGGAGGTATTTTATGGGATTTTTTGAAATGGTATTATTATTTTGGTCTTTTTATTCTTTTTCATTTTTGGTTTTATCATGCTGAGAAAAAAAATAGTAAGAGAAAAGGAGAGAGAGAGAGAATGAGAGACAGACAGACAGACAAATAGATACACAGACAGATATAAACAGACAGAGAGAGAAGAGAGACAGACAGACCAATAGATAGACAAACAAACAAACAAACGATATAATGATAGAAGAAAAGGGAAAGGAAAAAGAGGATATCCATACATAAATAAACACGATCAAAACAGCATTATGCAAACAGAAAAAGACAAAGAGAATGCAATGGAGAAGATCTTTGCATCAGAGAGAAGACGCGCAGTTAACAAATAAGAACAAATAAATGATTAACAGAGAAATAAAAAGATAAAGGTGATAGAATTAAGATGATGTGGATAACAGTAATGACATCAACATACCAACAGCGGCAGTAGTAGTATAGTAGTAGCAGTTGTAGTAGTACCAGTAATAACGATGAAATAATGATGATAATACTGATGACCCACTTCTACTACTGCTATACTGCCGATGATGATGATAATAATAATAATGATATTAATGATAACACTAATGGTAATAATAATACTGATAGATATGATAATCATTACGACAATAAATGTAATAACCATAATGACAGTGATAACAATAATGATTATGGTAATACCTGTTATACTAGAAATAAGAATAACAATAATATCAGCAGTAATTTTAATAGTAACAGTAACAACCATAACAAACCACTACCACCACCACCACTTCCACCACCTCCAACACCAGTAACAACACACCCCACATCTCCACCACCCAACCTCCCCACCCCCACCTCCCCCCACCATCCACCACCTCCCACCCCCACCACCACCCCATCCCCACCCCCTCCCCCAACCAACCCACCCCACCACCCCCCACCCACCACCACCCCACCACCACCACCACCACACCACCCCGGCCACTCCCAGTCTCACCGGCCACTCACCAGTCTCCCCACTTCGTTGTTGTGCAGATTCATGGGGAACCTCGGGTCACGCCCCTTCTCGCCGGCGTCCACGAACAGCCTGGAGAAGTTGTCGCCGAAGTCGATGTTGTCGGAGCAGCCCCCCCACTCCCAGTCGAGTCCTGTGGGGGGCGGGGGGGGAGGGGAGAATTTTGCATTAGTGTTCTAGTTATTAAGGAATGGATGATTATGATAATATACTACTACTATTACTAATGATAATGATGATAGTAATGATAATAAAACAATTTTGATACTAATAATAAGAGGAATAATAAGGATAATAATAATGATAATAAAGTATTAAAATAATAATGATAATAGTAATAGTGATGATAATAATACAATACTATTAAGAAGAAGGATGATAAGGATAATAATGATAATAATAGATTATTACAAAAATAATGATAATAGTAATAGTGATGATGATGATGATAACAGTGATAATAATAATAATAAAAAGAAGAAATTTTGAGCTTGTGATTTTGTCTTTATTCACCGTAATGTTCTTATCATTATAATCATATCTAATTTCTTTTTTATCATTTATCATCATTCGTATTTATTTCTTTTATCATTATTACCATTTGAAGAGATCAAGCATCTTCTTTTTTTCATCATGCATTGTTTTTTTTTTTTTTTTTTTTTTTTTTTTTTTTTTTCTTTTGAGTGACGTCTAAAATTCCTATGCTCTTTTGTAAATACTAAATGCTGAATACTTAAACGTTGAGATACTAAATACCAAATACTGAAACTACATGAAATCCTTCAAATCCTGAAATCCTAAATCCTGACGAATTGAAATCCTTCAAATCCTGAAATCCTAAATGCTGACTAATTGAAATCCTGAAATTCTAAATCCTGACTAATTAAAATCCTGAAATCCTAAATCCTGACTGATTGAAGTCCTGAAATCTTAAATCCTGAATAACTAATATCCTTCAAATCCTAAAATCCTAAAATCCCTGACCATAAAATTCCTTCAAATACTGAAATCCTAAATCTTGACTAATTAAATCCGAAATCCTAAATCCGACTAACTGAAATCCTTCAAATCTTGAAATCCTGGCTAATTATAATTCACAATACTGAAATCCTAAAGCTTGACTAATTAAAAATCCTAAAATCCTAAACCCTCACTAATTGAAATCCTAATTAAATCCTTCAAATCCTAAATCCTAAATCCTGACTAATTGCAATCCTTCAAATCCTGAAGACGGATCCTCACCTGAAGGTCCCTCCGTCCTGTAGTCGCAATTGCAGGAGTCGATGGATCCTTCCGTGCACGCCCGCGTCACGGTGTGTGTGACGGCGGCGGAGGTGAGGGCGTACAGGAAGGCCGTCTCTCTGCAGGCTGTGGGCGGGAGAAATGCGGGCGTTATTGAGTGGAAGGAGATCGAGTGAGGGAAGGTCATGGCATTGGAGTGTGTTTCCGTATGTTTATGTCGGGTGTGTACATACAGACACACGTATACATACATACATACATATATGTATGTATGTATACACACACACAGATACACACATATACACGCACCACACACGCACACAACACACACACACAGACACACACACACGCACACACACACACACAGAAACACATATTTACACAAATACATACACATATACAAATACACCCACACACAAATACATAAAGACCACCCCGCCAATCTGGTTCGAATCCCAAGCGCAGAAATGATTATCTATTCAGCCGCTGCAGCAGACGGCGCTCAGGGCGAGGTAAGGGCCCTTTTAAAGCCGTAAATCAAGGAATGCATGCTAAGGATGACACGGAATGATCATAAGGTAAAAAACACATACATTCCAGAATCGAATTGAGGAGTGTAAGCCGCTTGGGAACTCTCCTTAACCCTTTGCCTGGTATACTCCTTACGTTCTTGGGGGTGTTGTTGTTTCTTTTTTCTCCTCTTTCTCATTCTTCTTTCTCTTATTTATCGTGTTCCTTTTTTGTTTTGTTTCTACTCCTTCTGTTGCCTCTTCTTTGTTTTTTATTTTTATTATTATTTGCTTTTTCTTTGATATATATATATTTTTTATTGATTTTTTATTTGTTTATTATTATTATTTTTTACTTTTGGTTGTTCATTTTTATCACCGATTGATAGTTCTATTTTGCCTCCCCCTTATTCTTCTCTTGCTTCTTTGGTGGTCTCCTCCTCTGTCTTATTCCCCTCATCTTTCCCGTCCTTCTCTTTATACTTGTTTTTTTCCCCTTGCTTTGTTTCATATCTTGTCTCATCTTCTGTACCTTATTATCATCTCCTACTTTCTCCTCCTCATCCATATCCCCACTTCTTCCCTTCTTTGACTATCCTTCTCCTCCTTATCTTACCTTTTCCTTATTTTGATTCTCCTCATCATCATCATCTTTCTATCCTCCTCTCCCTTCCTTTTTCCGTTCTTCCTTACTCTCCTAATTCCTCTTTTACTCTCCCTCCTCCTTCTCCCCCCTTCCCCTCCTCCTCCTCCTATCTTCTTCCCCCTCCTCCTCCTTCTTCTTCCCCTCCTCCTCCTCCTCCCTCTTCCACCCTCCTTCCCCTTCCTCCTTCCTCCTCCTCACTCCTCCTCCTCCCTCCGCTGGCCTCCTCCTCCTCCTCCTCCTCCTCTCTCCGCGGCCACCACCTCGGTTCCCTCCTTACTGACCTATCAAAATTCCTGAACCGAAGACGATCCGACCCTTACAGCGACCGAGACTCTCTTACGCGTCACGTTTCGGAATAAATGATCAGGAGTCATCAGGAGTCATTGATTATTGATACCCTGATATTACTCCCGGTTGCATTCTTGCAGGGATGTTGCAGGCTGTTGCGGGATTATAGTTGGGGGGGAGAAGCCGTTAAATAGAGGTTATGGTTGACAGAGCTGTATACTTAAGCTTCGTGATTATAATGGTGGGGACTAGTGTAATTACCCTTTAATCTTTTCTATTGTCTTTTTCTTTTCTTTTTTCTTCTTCTCTCTTTCTGTCTCTCTCTCATTCTCTCTCTCTGTGTCTCTTCTCTTGTCTTTCTCTCTCTCTCTCTTTCTCTCTTCTTTCTCTCTCTATCTCTCTCTTTTCTCTCTTCTTTCTTTCTCTCTCTCTCTCTCTCTCTCTCTCTCTCTCTCTCTCTCTCTCTTCTCTCTCTCTCTCTCTCTCTCCTCTTCTCTCTCTCTCTCTCTCTCTCTCTCTCTCTCTCTCTCTCTCTCTCTCTCTCTCTCTCTCTCTTTTCTTTTTTTGCTGGGGGTAGGAAATAGCGGAATATTTCATCTTTGAGAGATAATGATACCTCCCTTTGTGTAACGTCTGTGAGCTAAAAAAAAAAAAAAATTATGGGGGTTTAAGATATGTTTCCTCTTCGGGTGAGAGATAGAGATCTCTACATCCATATGAAATAAAGCGAAAAGAAAATGCTACGTAGCTTAAGCATCTCAATTATCTTCAAACACTAACAATTACCATTTATCATTATCCCTTTCCCATCCATTCCCTTGTTAAAAGACAAACAATCTATGTTTTTTTCTAATTTCATACGTACATAGAATAAGAAAAAATACTATGTACTTAAGGGAGAGAGAGAGAGAGAGAGAGAGAGAGAGAGAGAGAGAGAGAGAGAGAGAGAGAGAGAGAGAGAGAGAGAGAGAGAGAGAGAGAGAGAGAGAGAGAGAGAGAGAGAGAGAGAGAGAGAGAGAGAGAGAGAGAGAGAGACAGACAGACAGACAGACACAGATAGACAGACAGACAGACAGAGAGAGAGAGAAATGAATAACCACCTTGTTGTCATCATCCATCTCCCACAAGAGACAAAACAAGCCTAAAATGCCTCAGTTTCCCCTCACGAAGTCACCATGTCACCCTCGTCTCGTCGCAAACAAACAAACAAACGACCGACTGGCGAGCGAGAGCCGGCGAAGCGAATCCGAAGCGAGTCGAAGCGAGTCGAAGCGAGAACGATTGGGTCGCGGAGCATCCTGCCCACTATGATCGGAATTGCATCCAGCGCCGATATGATAATGATATGTAAGAACAGAATCTGTGGGAAAACGCGGAGTCCTTATCGCGGCTTATCTCCAGCACAAGATTGATGGGATTCGACAAGGGGAAGCCTCGACAGCTGCTTCGAACCCCGGAATGTGGCAGCTTCTGTGAACTCGCTCGGCGGCGGTCCTGGGGGGGGGGGGGAGTCTGCTGGCCTTGGGGGCGGAGCAGCCGCGGGGTGCTTGCGCGTCTGCGCGGTCTAGTATATGAGTGCGTGTGCGTGTGTGTGTGTTTACACATTCCTACCGACACTTATGTAGTGTTTAGCCACTTTCATATAAACACAAACATGTGTACATATATATATATATAATATATATATATATATATATATATATATATATATATATATATATATATATATATATATATATATATATATAAACCCCGCATACGAAAACCTCCAGACGGCCTCGAGGGGCAGACACGGCGCGCGCACCTGCCCCAGCGCGCCCTTCGTCAGCTGACACGAGGGAGGTGTGAACTGCCCGACGAACCCGCGGCGCAGGCGAGTCATTACGAGGCTCGATGAGATAATCATGAAATTTAAGGCCCGAAAGTGCCAATCACGGCCATCGATCCGAGCGCAAAAAAACCGACGGGTAAATCTTGAATTATAACATCCGGCAAAGGCTCGATAAAGCGAGCGTCCGAACCAGACGCGTTGTGCGAATAAGGCCGCTCGAACGGAGGCTTCCTGGCGCGGCCGCGGGAGACTTTCGGCGCTGTTGGACGGGCCTATTGTCGCCATCCGCGCAAAAAACCGCCGAGGAGCTTCTGAAAGCCTCCCTTACTGCGCTCGCCCTCGGACGCGCCAGCCCAGGGCGAGGCGGGGAGGCGGCGCGCCCGGGCGTCCTGACGTCAGCGCCGCGGCGGGAACGCAGGCTCGGAGGCCCCGAAGCACGCCCGCGCTCCCCCGCGAGGAAGGGCGCACATAAAGAGGGCGCCGAGGCAATGGCGGCCGCAAAAAGGGCCTTGGCGAGCTGCCGGACAAAGGCAAGTCCCTCGCGCCGTCGATATCGCCGCCGCGCTGATAAGGCCCGAATTAACGTCGCCGCGGAGGACCATTAACGGGTCATTTTTCTTGCGGCCGCTGACGCCCCGCCGGCAGCGCCTCCTCCCCCTCCTCGCGCGCGCTTCGGGGACGAGATATATCGGGCGCGGGCGTGAAAAACGGCGAGGAGGCGACGCGGGTGGAAGGCCAAAGGGCGCGGGGGACGAGGAGGGCGGGGCGGGGAGGCGGCCGCGGATAGAGCAATCAAACGCTTATAGTTCGGACGAAGAGGGCGTAGCGGGGGTATTATGGGGGCGGGGGGGGGGCGAGGCGAGAGGGAGATAAAGTAAGAAGAATGGAGGAAGAGAAGAATTTAGGAGGAGAGGAGGCAAGAGAAGGAGGGAGAAGAACGGAGACGATCAATGATAAACTTTTCACGGATTCAAGCACACGAAGAACCAAACAAGAAATAAATAAGAAAGAGGGAGATAGACAGATTCAGAGAAAGAGAGAAAGAAAAGAGAAGACAGAGAGAAAGGAAAGAAATGGAGAAAGACAGAGAGAAAAGAAAAGAAAAAGGGAAAGACATACCCAAAAAAAATATATATAGAGAGTAGAGAAAGAGAAATGTAGAAAAAAAAAAAAAAAAACATAAAATAAACGATAATAATGATAAAGAAAACAAATAAAATAAAACAAAAAGAAAAGCAAGCAGCGTTTCGAGGCGACACCCGTGACTGCCCCCGCAAAGTCCCCCCCCAGGCGAGTTCCAATCTCCCGAAGCTCCCGTGGCCCCAGTAGTCATCATGCCTATGTAATTTATTCTGATTTGGAAGATATTGTCATCGTTACTGGGCGCGTGACCCGACTCCTAATGGGCGCGGGGCTGTGGACATCGAATATTCTAAAGCTTCTATGCAGGAGAAGCCCACGACAGCTCATAGATGGAGACGAGAGATAAGGAGAGATAGCCAGTGGGACTGCAGAAAGGGGACGGGAGAGATCTGGTCAGGGAAGGGTTCTGCAAGGCTAATGGTAATGATGATAATAATGGTAATGGTAATGATGATGATGATAATGATGATGATAATGGTAATGATGATGATGATAATGATAATAATGATAATGATTATAATGATGATAATAATAGTAATTACCATAATGATAATAATGATAATGATATTAATGATATTAATGATTATGATAATAATGATAATGATGATAATGATAATATTAACAGTAATTACAAAAATGATAATAATTATGATAATATATTATGATGATGATGATAATAATAATATTATTTTTGTTCTTTCTTTTTTTCCTTTGCTTGACTTATTGGAGATTTTTCTTTTCCTATTTTACTTGAAACATTATATCTTTCTTTTTTTTTTTTTGCTTTTCTTTTTATTTATCTTTTTATATCCCTCGTTTGACCTTTTTATTGCATCTGAGTGATGTCGACCGGAAATTGTTGTTGCTGGGAAAAGGATCTCACAAAGATGACTGGGATGTTTACTATATCTATTTCTATAGCTCTCTCTCTCTCTCTCTCTGTCTCTCTCTCTCTCTCTCTCTCTCTCTCTCTCTCTCTCTCTCTCTCTCTCTCTCTCGCTCTCTTCCTTCTTCTCTCTCTCTTCTCTATTCTCTCATCTCTCTCTCTCATCTCTCTCTCTCTCTCTCTCTCTCTCTTCTCTCTCTCTCTCTCAATCTCTCTCTGCTCTGTGTGGTCGCTGCTGTCACTGGCACACACAGGAACACACTCCCTCTCTCCTCTCCGCTCTCTCCTCTCTCTCTCTCTCTCTCCTCTCTTCTCTCTTTCTCTGTTATAGGAAAACATGAAGAGATTCGAATGGATGGGGAGAAGGTTTAAAATGAGAAGATTTGGAGAAATTGAGAAGGAAATGGAAAAAGGGAAGAAGTGGGCAAGGAGGAATCAAAAGGGAAGGGTAAGATAAAGGAAGAGAAGACAAGAACAAAATAAAAAAGAAGAGTAAGAAAAAGAAAAGAAGAAAACACGAAGAGAATTTGAAGGAAGGGGAGAGTTTCAGAAGGAAGGGGGAAGGATAAGAAGAAGAGGAGAATGAGAGAGATCCAAAAGGAAGGAGAAGAAAGGAAATAGAAGAGAGGAAAGGAGAGGAAGAAGAAAACTGGGAAAGATGGAGAGGAGAGAACGCGGAAAGACGAAGAGGACTCGAAGATATTCGGAAGAAGGGAGAATAAGAAAAGAAGAAGAGAACGCGGAAAAATTCAGAAGGAGGGAGAAAAAGAGAGAAAGGAGGGAGAATAAGGAGGGAGGAAAAAGAGAGAAGAGAACGCGGAAAGATTCAGAAGGAGGGAAGAAAAACAAGAAGACTCGGAGATATTCAGAAGGAGGGAAATGAAACAAGGTGATAAAGAAAGATTCTGTAAGAGAAAGAGAGAGAAAGAAAGAGGGAGAGAAAGAGGGAGGAGGGATTGAAGAGACGCAGCATCCATCAAACGGAATCAACAGACAAACAGACAGACAAAAATCATACAGACATATAGACAAAAATAGGAAGCCGTTACGGAGATTTAAAAAAAAAAGTAGAAAAAGAGTAAAAGAAAAAGAAAGTAGAAAAAAAGAAAAGTAGAAAAAATAAAAGAAAAGAAAGTAGAAAAAAGTAAAAGAAAAAAGAAAGTAGAAAAAAGTAAAAAAAAAAAAAAAAAAAGAAAGAGAAAAAAGTAAAGAAAAAGAATTAGAAAAAAAAAGTAGAAGAAAAAGAAAGTAGAAAAAAGTAAAAGAAAAAGAAAGTAGAAAAAAGTAAAAGAAAAACAAAAATATTTCGACGTCTTCAACTTCCTGTGTTGGGTTTTGGAATTTCGGTTTCTCTTCTGGTGAATGTGTGTTTGTTTGTTTGTTTTTCTTTGTTCCTTTTCTTTTTAACTTTGTCTTGTTTTTGTTTTTGTTTTGTTTTGTTTTTGCCTTATCTTGTCCCTCTCTCTGTATCTGTAATCTCTCTTCTCTCTCTCTCTCTCTCTCTCTCTCTCTCTCTCTCTCTCTCTTCTCTCTCTCTCTCTCTCTCTCTCTCTCTCTCTCTCTCTCTCTCTCTCTCTCTCTCTCTCTCTCTCCGTTACTCGCCTAAGAAGTAAATAAGAAATAAATTAATTTAACAAATAATATCAATAATAAATACATAAGACAGGTATCAACTAAAGCAACAAACAATAACAACAAAAAACAGAGAGAAAATAAAAGATCTAAAAGATAACAATATCAATAAGCAGAAAAAAAATAATGTTAAAAAATGGATTAATTACACCCAACACCCAACCTATCCCCAGACAACACCCACCACCCCCACCCCACCCCACGACCACGACCACGACCCCAGACCCCCCCCCCCTCTCGATGTCCCCGCCAGCGATAAGCATCCGGTGGCGCTGTGGCTCACGGGGTGGGGGTTGGTGGGGTTGGGGTGGAGGGAGGAAGGGGTGGAGGAAGGGATGGAGGTGGAGGGAGGGAAGGCGGGGAAGGGGTTGGATGGGAAAGGGATGGGAAAAGGATGGGAGGAAGGGAAGGGAGGGAGGATGGAGGAGGGAGGACGAGGTGGAGGGTAGGAGAGTTGGGGATGGGAAGTCTGGGGAAAGGGTTGGAGGCGGTGGAGGGGGATGGGAAAGGGATGGGAGGAAGGGAGGGAAAGGAGGGAGGGAGGGGTTTGTAGGTGGAGGGGGATGGGAGCGGTTTGTCTGGGGTGGAGGGGAGGGAAGGAGCTAGAGGTGGAGGTGAAGGAGAAGAAGGGGTTGGAGGTGGTAGAAAGGAATAAGTGTTGAGTCGGGGAAGTTTAGCGTGGGGTTGGGGAAGGAGGAAGAGGAAGAGGACTGTACGAAGAGGAATAGGGATAGGTGACGGAGAAGTAGACGGTGGGGAAGAGGTGAATGGATCATTAATGGGTTAGATAGGGCGGGGGCTGCGTTGGGGAAGCGTTGGGGGAAGAGCGAGAGGGTGGGGAAGGGGCGCTGAGGAGGGGGCGCTCCGAGGGACGTCAAGAAGCGCGACGCTCTCCAGATTCCTCATTCACCTTCGTCTCTTACTTTCTTTATCAATTTTCCTCCTTTTCCCCCTTTCTTTATCCAATTTCCCTTATCTAACGAACGACTTTAACATCCTATCTCCCTTTCTATCGCTCTGTTTCCTCCTCTTCCTTCGCCATTTCCCCCATATTCCCCCAAACGACCTTCTAACACACTCCCTTTCACCCAAACACAAACCACACACCAGCTTAAACCCAACACCCAAACCCGCCACTCAACAACAACACCCAAAACAACACCAATCACCGGGAGAAACACCAATAACAAAGAGATCCTACGCCAGGAAGGAGTGTGAGGATCGCCAGCTACCTGACGGAGGGAACGAAGTCCCTGGGAACCTTGGCTGAAGTATGCCGGGCATCTGAAGTAGCTGCCCTGTCTTGTCTCCCTCCCTGTGGCCCGCTGCGCTCTCAGCCGCGCGCACGAACAGCTGTGGCGGCACCCTCCTGCCCAGATATCTGTCTGTCTGTCTGGTTTATCTGTCTGCTTGCTGTCTGTCTGTCTGTCTGTCTGTCTGTCTGATTTTCTTATGATCTGTCTATCTGTCTGTCTGTATAGTTATCTGTCTGTCTTGCTGTCTGTCTGTATAGTTATCTGTCTGGCTTGCTGTCTGCCTGTCTGGCTGTTTGATTTTTTAATTATCTGTCTATCTGTCTGTCTGTCTAGTTATCTGTCTGTTTTGCTGCCTGTCTCGCTGTCTGTCTGTCTAGATCTGTCTGTTTGTATGTCTGGCTGTCTGATTTTCTTATGATCTGTCTATCTGTCTGTCTATCTAGTTATCTTCTGCTATCTTTTTGCTATCTATTATCTATATCATCTGTATATCTATCTATCTATCCGTTATTTCTTATCTGTCCATTCATTTATCTCTCTCTCTTCTCTCTCTTCTTCATTATTAAATTGGTCTTGTTACATTTATACGTCAATTTTTGTTCTTGTTTTCTACGATCTAAAAGAGATTAGAGGGATAAGAAGAGAAAAAGGATGGATAGGGAGTGAGGGGGGAGGAAGGCCTACTTTTCCTCCCTCCCCTCTCTCCCCCTCTCTTCTCCCTCCTTCCTCTTTCCTCTCTCTCCCTCCCTCCTCTTCCCTCTTACTCTGTCAATACCTCCTCTTCCCCTCTCTCCTTCCCTCTGATTCCCTCTTTCCCCTCTCCTCTCTACTTATTTTATTTCTCCCTTCCTCTTGTCTCTCTTTCTCGCACACCATTCTTACCTTTGCACCCCCTCTCCCCATCCCTTTCCCACTCCCTCCCACAGCCCCTCTCCCTCCCTCCCATCTTTCCCACCCCCTCTCCCCATCCCTTTCCCACTCCCTTCCCCTCTCCCCACTCCCTCCCATCCCCTTTCTCCCTTTCCCCACCTTCCTTACCCTCCCCCTTCTCCCTCCACACCCATCCCCCCTCTCCCACTCCCCCTCCCCTCTCCCACCTCCCACCACCCCCATCCACCCTTCTCCACCCTCCCTCCCATTCCCCACCTCCTCCCCCCACCCAAGCCGACCGCGTGACGATCCCCCTGGTGTTGACAGCAGGAACCTCCAGGGCAGCTTCACCATCCCAGGAACGCTGCTGACTCCTTGCTCCGCTGCCGTCGCCGCGTGTCGCTCGTTCCACGCTTCGCTCCGCCAGGCTTCCCTCTGGCGCTGGATTTGTCTGTCTGTCTGTCTGTGTGATTGTTTGTTTGTTTGTCTGTATGATTGTTTGTATGATTGTTTGATTGTTTGTCTGTATGATTGTTTGATTGTTTGTCTGTATGATTGTTTGCCTGTCTGTATGATTGTCTGTCTGTCTGTCTGTATGATTGTTTGTCTGTCTCTGTCTGTATGATTGTTTGTCTGTCTCTGTCTGTATGATTGTTTGTCTGTCTCTGTCTCTATGATTGTTTGTCTGCCTCTGTCTGTATGATTGTTTGTCTGTCCCTGTCTGTATGATTGTTTGTCTGTATGATTGTGTAATTGTTTGTCTGTCTGTCGTTGTCTGTATGATTGTTTTGTTTGTCTGTCTGTATGATTGTTTGTCTGTCTCTGTCTGTATGAGTGTTTGTCTGTATGATTATGTAATTGTTTATCTGTCCTGTATGATTGTTTGTTGTCTATTGTCGGTCTGCCTGTCTGTCTGTATGATTGTTTGTCTATTATCTATTTATTTGTTTATTTATTGATCTGTCCATCTTTATCAATCAATCTAGCTGTCTATATTAATTTATCTGTCTGCCTATCTCTACTATTTGTCTATCTAACTATCTATTTATCTATCTAACTATCTATTTATCTATCTATCTATCTATATAAATACAGACTGATATATAGATAGATAGATAGAGAGAGAGAGAGAGAGAGAGAGAGAGATAGAGGGATAGATAGATAGATATAAATCAAGTGAAGATAGTATATAGATATATATGTGTGTACACTGTATACTTGCATATTTCATATATATATATTATATATTATATATATATATATATATATATATATATATATATATATATTATATATATATATATATATATATAGTATAATACATATATATATATATATATATATATATATATATATATATATATTAGTATATATAATATATATTGTTGCCATATAGTATCGTCTTCATTACCTGCGTAATTTGCACGAAGGTACACAGAGATTATAGATAACATATAACACTTAACAAAAACTGTCATTCTATAGTCGCAATCAGTGTATACTGATTTATCACTATTACTAAGAACATGACTCGGGATTACAGATAATCAAGGGAAAGAACCTCGAGTTTCATGGTTCCGCCATACCTTGAGGTGGCCTCGCCCCGTAGACCACCGCCATGTATTGTCCGAAGATTTCTGTCAAATAGCGAGTAGAGGACCTTGTCGGTAATACTGGTTGTGAGTCGCAGTGAATTCCTGAGCTGGCTGGGGCCCTTAGAGTTTGCTCATCTGCATGCTCGGTCACGCTGCACGGGAAGTTCAAAGATGTGTTGAAATACGGGCAGTGAGGAACGCATAGTTACACGGCAGACATAACATAGACATATGCAGTATTACAACTCACTGCAGGTTAGGTTATTGAAAAACGGTGTGAGTAGAGAGTGCGAGAGAGCACCAAGGTTCTACGTAACAACGTAAAGAGTCTCAGTCACTGATCGAGGGTTCTGCGCACTTTGGGTGAATAAGGCTCTATCTGTATTCATTCTAATGAGTTGATCCTGTGGTGGGTATAGATAGATAATACATAATACGATGTTTGGGAAAATATTCTAGTTTCTGGTGTCACAAAAAGATTATTTTAAATGACTAGTTTCATGTAAATATGGAGCCTTTCTCTTGGTCGTTCGTAGTTCCGCAGCTCTGCGCGATATGCCAAAATTATTGGCTTGACATGCATTCGTCTGCTCTAGGCCCGAGTCGCACATATTGACGTGACAAACTTAATTTTTACGATGATGGCAACGTTGAATCTGATTTCCCATATTCGGACAGATCATTCTACTAGCGTTGCGATCTCATTTACTCTACATCCGATTCTATCTTACTTATCTCCTCATCATCTTACTGTCGAATTCTCAGGTCTATAACATTCTCATGTCTGTGTAGTTAAATATCTTGGTTCTCTCAATAGTACAATACAGAGAGCTATACATAAAACGATATGGACATTTGTGCGATTATCTTAAGTACGCCAAAGAATAGTTTTAGTTGTGAGCATAATCATTATTATAAAGATATACAATATCTATGATGCAATCACATACGCAATCGTATGCATAATAATACAATCAGACAAATGGTATATAATATAGATAACAATCGAACTCACATAACGCGGTAACAAATCAACAACGATAGATCATTAGTAATCGACAAGCAAAGCTAATCAAGCTGATAGCAATAATACTCGGTGATAACACACAACTAGATAATATTAATGATAATAGCTACAGCAACAGACATACACTTAGCACACTTTGACTAACACACATAATCTACAATCAAGATATATGATATATAAATGTAATTTAATTATAATAAATAGATATATAAATATAATATAGATAATAATAACTAATGATATATATATAATAATCAAACTAATTTAGTAATATAATAATCTATTATATATATATAATTAATAATAATGATCAACAATAAAATAATAATGTATAATTCATTAAATAATATGATATTATAATGACATATGATAGTACATAATGAGTGAATATCATATGAATATGATATGATTAAATAACACTACTACATAACATACATTCGACTAATAATAATAAATCACTAATCACACAACTACAATAAAAATGATACACATAACAATAATCACATACATGATAATATAGTGTTATGAAATAGTAATATAATATAGAATAAATCAGCACGACAAAGATAATAATAATAATTGGTTATGATAATAATAACATAAATATAACACACTAAGATTATATACATGAGAATGGATAACGGTATTGACTCATGATACATCAGTATACATAACTCAAATCATAGCATACAACATGACACATTATAATGCTATAGCAACAACAAATACGAACTAACTAACTAACAAACAATAAAGATAGATAATAATGCGATGACAACATGACAATGCAAAATAATAATGATAATATAATAATAATAATACATTATTAATGATAAAATAGTGATAGTGATAATAATGATAATAATAATAATATAATAATATAATCAATAACTAATCAATAGCAACATCAAACATACACCATAATAAATACTGCTATCACTCAATACTATTATACAACTCAATTCCACTAACTTAATCACACACTACATCACATCAATCTCAACACATACACACTACTATCATCTCACATTACACACTCACTACTCACTCACCTCACTATGACGTCACAATAATGAGCACGTAATCACACGTACAATCGACCAACATAATATAACATACATATGACATCACTCACAATCATAGATAATGTTAATAATTGATAACATAAATAATATGATAATAATAATAATAATAGATAGAATAATAATAATAATAGATAATAAAATAATAGATTGATATAATAATATAATTGATAATAGAATAATTAATGATGATAAACAGAATTATTGATAAATAACAATAAATAATATATGTGCAATGAGTAATGTAATGAAAAAATAAATGAGAAGGATGAGAGATAACCAAAGAAAACAGAAAATCAAGAAAAAAAAAAAACAGATAAAAATAAAAATAATAAATAATAATAATTACATCAATATACTAATACAACAAAATAGGTTAAAGTGAAAAAAGACGACCGAGCCGGACCTTAGCAACGACGAGGCACAAGCAGAGTCTATCACACCTCCCGGGTGACTCTCCTCTGCTTGCGCTGGAACCCGAAGCCCCGCGGTCCATAACTCAACTCAAGTGTTATTAGGCATCTTGAGAACCCGGCCACTCCCGCGCCTCTTCGCTATATTTGACGGCTTCTCATCTTCTATTACTCTGGTTACGAAAGGGGAGCTGTTCTTCTCTCTCTCTCTCGTCTCTCTCTCTCTCTCTCTCTCTCTCTCTCTCTCTCTCTCTCTCTCTCTCTCTCTCTCTCTCTCTCTCTCTCTCTTCTCTTCTCTCTCTCTCTGTCTCTCGTGTGTGTGTTTGGGTTTCGTTTGTATGTTTGTCTGTCTGTCTGTCTCTCTTTTTTTTCTTGTTTTTTGTATCTGTCTGGGTTTTTCTCTTTCTCTGTTTTGTTTGTATTCTCCTCTTCTCTGTCTCTATCTGTTTGTCTTTCTCTGTCTGTCTGTCTCTGTCTTCTCGCTCTCTCTCTCTCTCTCTCTCTCTCTCTCTCTCTCTCTCTTCTCTCTCTCTCTCTCTCTCTCTCTCTCTCTCTCTCTCTCTCTCTCTCTCTCTCTCTCTCTCTCTCTTCTCTCTCTCTCTTTCTCTACCTACTACCTACCTATCTATCTAATCTATCATCTTCTTCTATCTATCTATCTATACCTTTCTCACATTCCGTAGACCTCGATCACGGCATTTTCTATGATGATAAATTGTCTCATTAGTTTCAGGTATGACAATTTATAGGTATTATTACTATTCTCCCGGGGATGCATATATATATTCTATTATCCCGGTAGAATCCTAAGTAGACAGATTTCTCAATTTATCTTATCTACAGTTTTCCTGACCCACAAGCCAATGGCCATGCAGGGCGCAAGTCAACATACAAGCACACATTCGCTCTCAACATTCTCCGGGTATTAATTCTCGTACATGTTGATTAAACTGCATTGCAAGATTACGATGCTGAGCCCAGTGCACCGGGGGAGTGCCAACAGACGGAGGGAAAGTAACATGGAAGGTCAGTGTGGCTATTAGATAGGAATGAAGGAACTAGGATGGAAATGTAAAAGGTGAGAATTGAAGGACAAGCAAAAAGAAAGAGTAGATAGAGTAACGGAGATGAGAGAGGTAAATGAGAGTCACTTGTAGAAGATGGAATAATAGAGAATAGAAAATTGAAGATAAAGAAGACAGAGAAACGGACAGAGGGCGAAACATCAACAAGAGACAGAGAAAGAGACAGAGAAAGGGAGTGAATAACAGATATAAGACAAAGTACACAACACGCTGGGAGTATGAGGGCCAGTTTTTGCCTGTTGTCCATCCCATGATATGCAGACAATGACCTTCAAGAAACTACTGCAATTTGGACATTCTCTGAAGAATTACA
>NW_020869733.1:668658-671158 GCF_003789085.1 Penaeus vannamei | reverse complement strand
AGTCTCCCAGCCCTTTCCCGTCCGCTTAATTCAGTCCCTTGGGGAAGCTTCGGGTATTGTCTCGGGTCGGCCATGTACACGTTACCCGAGGCA
Organism: Penaeus vannamei; assembly: GCF_003789085.1. Classification (NCBI taxonomy): domain Eukaryota; kingdom Metazoa; phylum Arthropoda; class Malacostraca; order Decapoda; family Penaeidae; genus Penaeus; species Penaeus vannamei. The sequence continues at coordinate 671,065 of NW_020869733.1, read as the reverse complement.
GTGGCGGAGGAACCCCCGGGCGACCTCCCTTGCCTTCAAGACGGGGCCTTTCTCTCCTTCAGGATGAGGCTTTCGTCCAAGCACACCTCCGGGCTGCAAGGTGGCAGATCCGCCTTTCTTTCCCGCAGCAGAGCCCTTGTCCACAATCCTCTGAAGGATTGTTCAAACACTCAATCCGTTGGGCCGAACACGAAGGTCCTTGTGTACACAGATACAAACTGCGGGCCATTCACGCCCGACCAAACACATTAGTGAGGTGTAGGTTGGGATTTTTGAAGGCCCGATTTCTTTCTCGGTGGTTTGGTCAGGCTCAGCGTGGGGTCTGAGAGGGAGGGGGGGAGGGAGGTGGGGGAGAGCGGGCGCGAGAATGGCAGGTCTCGCCGCTGTGGTCAGAGCGACGCTGGGGGCCGCTTTGTTGAAGTCTCTATCCAATCGGTTTGTTTGCAACGTGTTGGAGCGACGGGGGAAGCTGTGTGCTGATCCCCGTGCTTGATTTTGCCTTTAAGAGAATGCAATTTCTTCAGCGGAAGAGGCGTCGGTTCAAGCCAGGAATATTTGCCGAGGAAAAATAACCCGCGCGCAGAGAGGCTCGCATCTCATACTTCTCCCGAAAGATTTGCGATTTCGACATACATGGATATCACTGCTTTCGCTTCCAGACACGCTAAAACACCCAGATGCACGGACACTTTATCCAAAAGCAACGAACAGCTCCCAAAGCTCCTTCAAAGTCTCCAGGCCGGCTTGGGGCAGCGGAGGAAGGTCAAACTCATAGCGCACTCGCTGTGTCAACCCTGACAATACCTATTTGCACCCACCAATTGATTAAAGACATCATCTAGCCATGTAAGGCAGCGGAGAGCAAACACGATATTGTGTCCAGTATTGGGTGGGCGGGAGGAAGGTGTCGCCGCATACGTACGGGTTTCCTCCCCCCACAGAGCCTCCCAGGCGAAGGGTGGGGCCTCCTTCAAGAGAAAAAATGATGTAGCCAGTTTTGTCTGTATGCTCGGTCCGCGTCCTCGTTCACCACTTCACACCCTCACACCACCTCATTCATCCTCTCCCCTTCCTTTCCTCATTCCAACACCTCACCCCCTCTTTTCTCATTCCACTCCCCTCCCTCTTCCACATTCCACACCTTCTCGCTTCGCTCTTTCCTCGTTCTAAGCCTTCTACCCTTCCTTTTCCTCATTCCAACACCCACCCCTCTTTCTCATTCCACTCCCCCCCCTCCCTTCCACATTCCACCTTCTCGCTTCGCTCTTTCCTCGTTCTAAGCCTTCTACCCTTCCCCTTTCCTCATTCCAGATTCCCCGTTCGCCTTGCCCCGAGAACAGAATTCCCACACCGGTACCCCCCCCCCCAGCACCGCAGCGCCCCCCCCCCGTACAACACCGCCTCTGCTTATTACACTGAAATGGCCATGATCTCACCCGATGCCTGGCCACCGGGGCTCACATCGGCCACCGGGGAAATTTGTTGTTTCAAGATCCCCGGATGATGATGGTCGGGACTAACACAATCGCTGGAAATTATAGTCGAGTCCGTTATTTTTCACTGGTTACGTGGTATTACAGAGGCCCGAGGCGCGTCGGAATCGCTTTGTGAAATGAAGCTGTTCGACTGTGGCATTGGCGGCATATTTTTTTCCCAACAGTCTGTTCGATAAAGTTAACGTTTATCGATACTAATAGATATGGATTTTCTCTCCGCCTTATCAAAATCACATAACCATGCGTGTAGTTTCAATTTTCGAAAAGAGGAGATCGTTTGACTGGCCATTCGCGCGTCTCTTTCTCTCTCTCTCTCTCTCTCTCTCTCTCTCTCTCTCTCTCTCTCTCTCTCTCTCTCTCTCTCTCTCTCTCTCTCTCTCTCTCTCTCTCTCTCTCTCTCCCTCCCTTCCTCCTCCCCTCCTCCCCTCCTCCCCTCCTCCCCTCCTCCCCTCCCTCCCTCCTCTCTTCCCCTTCCGTCTCGGAATATGAATTCTGACAAGCAGGACAAACTGAGAGCCTCATCCATGCATACATCACCCGCGTCATCAATGGAGGTTATCGCTTGTCGGAATATAAAAGCGTTCTCTTCGGCAGACGACGCGTGGACAGAGAGCGCGGGCCTGGAACCGGCGGTCGGTCACTCATGCCCGCGGTAAATATTTAACCCGCGCCCGCTGGAACCCTTCAGCGTCGCCAACTGCTCTTATCTCTTCACTTTTCCTCTGCTTTCCTTATTTTAAAAGTCAAATCAGGCTACAAAACGCTATTTAGAAGCACGGAAATGGTAGCAATTCCGTTACAACTGTATGGTAGAAGGCGGAGAAATATTTAACTGTGAAAAATGACATTATTTGGCGTGTCGAGATTGGCAGCCGGGAACGTACAGCGATGACAACCCTGAATACAAACAC
>NW_020869733.1:636158-658658 GCF_003789085.1 Penaeus vannamei | reverse complement strand
AAGAAAAAAGACGAAGAAACAGAAATAAGAATAAAAAAGAAGAAGACAACAAACCAAACAACAAAAAAAAACAGAATCTCATTCCTTCTTCCGACTCACCTCTGGAGACGATCTTCCCGAAGAGCCTCTTGCTCCTGTTGGACGAGGACGTCGAGCAGTTCCACCTCCTGTTGCGGAACTGATGCTTACACTCGTGGACGGCGTGGCGGGCGCCCTTCGCGATGGCCACGAGGACTCCCGGGTTCTCCCTGACCAGGCGTCGCTGTTTCTTGCGCAGGATCCTGTGAATGGCGGGATCCAGGTAGTGATCCGTCAGGGAGTTGGACTTGATGTGGTTGCTGATCAAGTTGGAAGGGTCGGCGATTTTGGCGATGCTCCTGCCGGGGGAAGAAGAGGGCGGGGGGTTAGATTCCGGAAGGGCCGTGTAATTGTATGTGGGTGTGACATTGTGTGGTAATTGTTTGTGTGATGTGGGTAATTGGGTAATTGTATTGTGTAATTGTGTTATTGTGTAATTGTGTGGTAATTGTATGTGTGTAATTGTGTGGGTAAAATTGTGTGGGTAATTGAATGTGTGTAATTGTGTGGGTAATTGTATGTGTGTAATTGTGTGGGTAATTGTATGTGTGTAATATGTGGGTAATTGTTTGTGTGTAATGTGTGTGGGTAATTGTTGTGTGTAATTGTGTGGTAATTGTATGTGGGTAATTTGTGGGTAATTGTGTATATAAATGGAATATAAATGGAAATCGAGCGATGGAGTTAAAGGAGGAAAGGAAAGGATTAATAAAAGAGATTTGTTGTTTGATTCGAAAATTGGAAATGGGGGGTTTCTTGAGAAAATAGTGTTTATTTACCAATCACTTAATTACGGCTTATTTTATTGAAAAAGGGAGTTTTCACTGTATTGCATCCGGTTTTTATTTTTTTTCGGAAATCGTTGGAATAACTCAAACACGCGTATATATATATATACATATATATAGTGAATATACATTTATACTTTTAGATTCCTGAAATTTAGTATTACAAAATCCAAAGAATCCACCACTCCTTTGACCCCTCCCCTTCCGTCTCCTCCCCTCCCAGGCCCCTCCCCTCCCTCCCCTTCCCCTTCCCCTCCCCTTCCCCTCCCTCCCCCACCCCTTCCCCTCCCATCCCCCCCCCCCTCCCCCCCTCCCCCTCCCACCTTCCCCCCCACTCAAAAAAAAAAAAAAAAAAAACGACGCCCCTCACACCTCCTCCCCGGATCGTCTCGCAGTCTCTAAAGCCCCTCTTCCTCCCCCCCCCACCCCCACCCCCCCCAACCCCGCGTCTCCCCCAAGAGGCCACCCCACGATTCGCTCTGCCTGTTCCCTTCGTCGGAACCCGGGAGATGCGAGGCGGCGATAAGGCTTCTTTCTGAGAGCCGCAGAGCCGGAACCCTGCGATTAAGGCGGGTTAGTTTCGGCTTCAGCGGAAGGAAGGCGCTGGGCGGTCCTTTCGGGATGGGTGGTGGGTGGGGAGGGAGGGGGGATTGTATGTTGGTATGTGAGGTATTTTTTCAATACAAGCACACATATATATATATATATATATATATATATATATATATATATATATATATATATATATATATATGGTGTGTGTGTGTGTGTGTGTGTGTGTGTGTGGTGTGTGTGTGTGTGTGTGTGTGTGTGTGTGTGTGTGTTGTGTATATAAATGGAAGATTTCCATTATCAGTAGTAGAAGTAGCAGTGGTAGCTTGGATAAAAGGAGCAGTAGCAGTAAAGATTTCATTATCATTCACCAGCATTATCATTATTACCATACAGACAGTTTAGATAAAAGACAGAGATAATGATACAACGGCATCCGTATAAAGACGAAGATTATTAGTGAATAAGTCCAAAATATAAAGTACATATAGTTAGTAAATGTCTGTGGCAAGAAAGTGGCCCAAAACACATTAAGATCAACCCAAACTATGTGACTTGTCTTTGTGAATATTTTCGATTTGTTCTGACATCTGTTTTGATGTGGAGATGAAGTGAGCGACATGTACTCAAGTAAAATACTTTATATACCCGTTACACCACAATATTAAGAATTGATATTGAAAAATTATAGCTTTTATCTTGCTGACACGTAAATACTATTAGCTACTGTGTGAGAGTGTACTGTAAATACCGCGTGAAAATGAATCGTATATATGCATAAAAATTATTAAAACTTTGGTTATATCTCTGCTATAGGCTACTCTCTATGTACATCTCGATAAGGAGCATAATTGAGAAGTAATAATAAGTCACATAGTGCTAGAGGACAATTTGTATATGAAATTATATGTAAAGGATCTAGTGCTTCTCTTAATCCGCTTATATTTTGTTTTTTATCAGTTCAAAAAGGGATTCCGATTCGATTCCTGTTTATCGGATACTTTAAGAAACATTGTCTATTATCTTGTAAGATTTCGCTCCCAAATGTTCCGCTAAAAAAGTGAATTGTGGCGCATTTTGTGTCTTTAGTATTCTCGAGAACCTGTACGACTTTACATGTTTAGGCATAAGACACATTTGCGTATTTCAAATGTTCTGTTCAACTGCCGGTACCCCCAAAAAAGAAGGAATTTTATGCACTGCCCTTCTTGCTCCGAAGATTTCATGGCTCCTGCTAATCTATTTAACTTCTTTTAATTGCCTGTAATTATCTTAACGCCGACTGGAGGGCGAAAATTCTCGACCGCCGCCGTGGTTGGCCAAGATCTCTTGATGTGGCAAATGGGGGGAGAGAGAGAGGGGGAGGGAGAAGAGGAGGGGATGCTGATAGAGGACAGAGGGAAGGGGAAGGGGAGGGGGAGGGAGAAGAGGAGGGGATGCTGATAGAGGACAGAGGAAGGGGAAGGAAGGGGAAGGGGAGATGGCAATATAGGATAAAGGGAGGGGGAGGAAAGGGAGGGTTATGCTGATATAGGAGAAGGAGAAGAGGAAAAAGAAGGGAGGACGGTGATATAGGATAGAGGGAAGGGGAAGAGGATGCTGACAAAGGATAGGAGGAAAGGGATAGGGGTTGTGGCGTGTACATACGACCATAGTTAAGTTATAAAGAGCGATAATATAGCTCTAATAGAGACACTTATGTGTGCTGATATAGCACATAATTACCAGTGGCAGCGACCTGTATGGTAACGAGAGAGCAGATGTTCGAAAGATCAACTTAGCCTTTAATGGGACAGCCATTATACCGAACCAAGTTGCCGGAGGTGAGAGACAACAGAAATTCGGGGAGGTGGCGCAGGTGGAGAGATAAGAGAGCGGAGAGATAAGGAGAGATGGGAGAAAGAGCGCTTATCTCAACTCGTGGACATGGTAGCTCTGTTTAAGTATCTTGGGCTGATGGTGGAGAAGAATGGTAGGTGGTCGTAGGGGAGTTTGCTTTTAATGATAGGTGTACATTGAGGAGAGAGAGAGAGAGAGAGAGAGAGAGAGAGAGAGAGAGAGAGAGAGAGAGAGAGAGAGAGAGAGAGAGAGAGAGAGAGAGAGAGAGAGAGAGAGAGAGAGAGAGAGAGAGAGAGAGAAGAGAGAGAGAGAGAGAGAGAGAGAGAGAGAGAGAGAGAGAGGAATACGAGAACTGAATACTAGTACTAGAAGGACAATTTAGCGAAGTTTCCTTCTCCCTCCTTCTTCTCCCTTCCCTTCCTCTCCTCCTCCTCTCCTTCCTCCTCCCTATTCCTTCTCCCTCTCCCTCATTTATCATCCTCTCCCTCACCCCCTCATTCTCTTCCAACCCTCCTCCCTCTTCCTTGTCCCTCGCTTCCCCCTCATTTATCCCTCTCCCTCTCCCCTTTTTCCGATGCACTATAAAAGACGGAGATAAAGAGGACAAGGATAATAGAAGGAGGAGATGGAGATTAAGAGAGGAGGGAGAAAGAAGAAAGGAAGGGGGAGATGGAGAATGAAAGAGAAAGAAGAATAGAAAGGAGAGGAGAAAAGGAGATATAAAATGAGGAAGGGGAAGAAATTGAAACCGAAAAAGAAAAATAGAAGAGAAGGAAATGAAAAGAAGGAAGGAACAGCAGAAAGAGAGAAAGAAAAAAAAAAGCAAATGAATGGAAAGAAAAGAGAAAGTGAGGAAAAAAAATAGATAAAAAAAAGGAACAACAGAAAGAGAAAAAGAAAAAAAGAGCAAAGGAATGGAAGAAAGAGAATGTGAATAAAAAAAGGAACAACAGAAAGAGAAAAAGAAAAAAGAGCAAAGGGATGGAAGAAAGAGAAGGTGAATAAAAAAAAAGAAAGAGAAAGAGAAAAAAAAAAAGAGCAAAGGGTTGGAAGAAAGAGATAAGGTGCAAAAAAAAAAGGGAACAGAAAGAGAAAAGAAAAAAAGATCAAAGGAATGGAAGAAAGAGAGAGAAGGTGAGTAAAAAAATATAAAATATAAAAATAAGGAACAGAAAGAGAAAAAAGAGCAACGGAATGGAAGAACAGAGAGAGAAGATGAGTAAAAAAAAAAGGGGAACAGAAAGACAAAAAGAAAGAAAAAAAGGAACAGAATGGATAAAAGACAGAGAAGATACGTCAAAAAAAAAAAAAAAGTGAGGCTCTTCCTAATTCCCACTTAGCATGATATACGAGGAACCGGCGCCCACCATACCGGGCGTAGCGAGGGCGCGGGCGGCGGCGTTTACTAGGGGCTGGCGTGGGGGACATAAAACAAGGCCCCTTCGCCGCTGCGGGATTTTAATGGCGGTGTTTCCTGCGCGATTCTCTCGGCGGAGCGACAGTTGGCGACGCGGACTTGGGGGCTCTTGCGGATGGGGGGAGAAGGGGAAGAGGGGGGGGAGGGGGGGAGGGGAAGGAAGGGGGAGGGAAGGGGGAAGGGGAGGGGGAGGGGAAGGGGAGGGGAGGGGTGGGGGGAGGGAAGGGGGGGAAGGTGAAGGGGTGGGGAATGGGAGGGGGAAGGGAGGAAGGGAATGGGGGTGGGGGAAGAGGGGAAGGAAAAGAAGGGAATAGGGGAAGAGGGGAAGGGGGGAGAAGAAGGAAGAGGGGAAGGAAAGAAGAGGAAAGAAGGAAAGGGAATGGGGGAGAGAAGAAAAGGGGAAAGGAAGGAAGGGAAATGGCCGAATAAAGAGGAAAGAGGAGGGAAGATATGGAAAGGGGTAATAGGCATAAAGATAGAAAAGAGGGGAAAATGATGAAGAGAGCAAAGAGGGAAAAGAGGGAAGGGAATTGAACGAGGGGAAGAGGGAAGGAGAAAATAGGAAAGGGGAAAGAAGAAGTGAATGAGGAGAGAGAGAGGGAAAGGAGAAAAAAGAGAAAAGAATAAGTAGAAACAGAAAAGAGGGATCATTTTAGGGAAGAGAGAGAAGAACGGACAGAGAAATTGGGGAAAATGAGAGGGAAGGGATGGGAACGAGCGACGAAAACGAAGAAATGAAGAGAGAATAGGAAGAAATAATGATAAAAGCAATAATAACAACAAAATAACGGTAATAAAGTTAAGCCCAATAATCATATAAGCATAATTCCGACAATTTTACGAATTAACAGAACGAAAAAGACAAAAAAAAATGATAAACAAAAATAATTTTACGAATTAACAGAACGAAAAAATATATAAAAAAGCATAAAAAACAAAAAATAATCACGCCATACAAAGAAAAAAAGAAAAAAAAAAAATATCGACTGCTTCTCCAACATGATGAAAAATACACACACACACAAACACAACAAACAAAACAAACACACACACACGCATTTATCTGTCTATGAATCGATGGATCTACGCCAATTATTATGGCCTAAAAACGGTTTTCTTTCCGGTCCCAAAATTCCAGTGTTGCTTGTGAGGACATGGACAAGCCATTCTTTGATTATAACAAATAAATATGGTAATATTATTTATAGATATAAAAGAGATATGTCTGATCAGCTTATGTTGTCAAGTCACCATGTATCAATCACTGCAATTCACCACAAAAAGATTATTAAAAAGAGAATATGCAAGTCTGAAGATGACAATGTCAAAAACTGTTGTCATATCTTCTAAAAATGTATATTTTACGTATACTGCTATTAATAACAGTTATTTTTGCACAGATACATATCCAAATAGGGTGATAGATAGAGAGAGAGATAGACAAAGGATCACAACTCACGACGAACACTCACCGAAAAGTATAAACGAGATAATCCCAAAACTTAATCCCATGAATTAATCTTCATCCGAAAAGCCCAGATTAGTCCCACTTACTGTCCCAAATCCTCATCAATTAATCCCTCAACGACCTCCCGCGGGACGAGGTCAAAGAGACGACAAACAGCGACCTCACGCGACCTTGTAAATTGACCCCCAAAACAACCCAACAACCAGAATACCCGTCTCTAAACATCTCATTTACTCATGCCCAGTAGCTTTAATGACCCCTCAATGAGGTGTTGGTACCCGTGGCCCTCGTCCGGTGACCTGACCTTCTTCCAGGTCAAAGGGGGGTCTTGTATAGAGCCTCAGAGGTCAATGCTAAGTCAATTAAAGTCGTCAGTTGTATACGAACGAACGCGGCGGGACCAGCACCCCTTCCGGTCTATGTTAAAACGCGGGCGGTCTCGGTCGCTAGAAAAGAGGAGTCATTGAAATTCTCTAAATATCCTGTTTATTTATATATTCCATTTAACCCCGACGCCATTTGCATATAGAGATTCGGCGTATGAATTAAAGAAGACAAAGTTATCATCACTCGGGGTTTAACATAAATACAACGAAAGCCGAGATTGCAATACCAACTCTGCAACTCATTCCTGGAGACAAGACGGACTGATGCAACCACGATTGAAAAAGATGGATGGTATCTCTATGGTATCTCTTCAGAAAGTGGGTATTACGTCACCGACACGAGTCACAGGAGCTCGTAAAGATGTTGCAGGCAAGATGTTGATATTGAGGAGACGAAACTCATTTCCATACTTGGCTACGTGGGCTTTTGGTGGGAATATTGATGTCAGGCTGACTTCCCTCGCTCCGTTATCTGACGCGAGATCGTCATTTTTGTTTTAATTTCAATCTTTGGTTGTGTTGCAAATTTCAATCTTTGCAAATTTCAATCTTACTTTGGTATGGTTTGCAAATTTCAATCTTTCTTTGGTATGTTTTGCAAATTTCAATCTTACTTTGGTATGCAAATTCAATCTGCAAATTTCAATCTTATTTTGGTATGTTTGCAAATTTCAATCTTTAATTTTGTTGTTTGTCAATCTTTCTTTGGTATGTTTTGCAAATTTTAATCTTAATTTGGTGCGGTTTGCAAATTTCAATCTTACTTTGGTATGGTTAGCAAATTTCAATCTTATTTTGGTATGGTTTGCAAATTTCAATCTTACTCTGGTATGGTTTGCAAATTTCAATCTTTCTTTGGTATGTTTTGCAAATTCTAATCTTGATTTGGTGCGGTTTGCAGATTGTATCACGATGGGTACTTGTATCTGATTCTTTTATCATTTCTTTTGTTGAATTATTGACTCTTTCCTCTATCTAGTTTCGTATAAGTCGTATCGTTAAAAAAAAAAAAAAAAAAAAAAAAACAATAACATTCTCTCGAGATGAATGACCAAGAAGTTCCAGGTAAAGAACAGGTCACGTGGGCGAGGTCAAAGGTCACTCAGGTTAATGATGAGTCAATTAGGGTCTATGGCGACAATGCCACGTATGCCCCCTCCCCCCTCCACCCCTCCTTCCTCCGGCGCGTCCCTCCTCCCTCCTCCATCTTCTCATCTCACTCCCACGCTCCCAACATCCTCCTCTTCCTTCTCTCCTTCTCCGTAGTCTCTTCCCTTTCCTTTCCCTTCCCTTTCGTGGGCTCGTTTTCGGATCTATCCTATGTCCTCCATTCTTTGATGTCCTGTAGCTAATAGTTTTGTGTTTTCTCCACTATCATTTTTTCTGCATTTTCTCTCTTTTCGTTAAATTATTTACATTATTTTATTTCCTTTCTCTCTTTTCGTTAAATCATACTCCTATTTTCTTTCCTTTCTTCTTCATCTTTTCCTCCTCCACGCCCCTTCCCTCTCTCCTTCTTCCCTCTTAACCCATTCTATTCCCTCTTACTCTCCTTATTTCTCCCTCCCTCCCTCACCCCTTTACACCCTTTAACCCCATGTCCCTACATTCCTCTTCACCATTCTCCTCTTCTCTCTCTCCCTCTTCCCCACCCTTCAATCATTCTCCTTCCTCCATATCCCCTCCTCTCTCTCTCTCTCTCCTCTCTCCATCTCCCCTCCTCTCCCGCTCTTTCTTCCTCTTCCCCACCCTCCACCTTCTCCTCACTCTCCTCCCTCCATCTCCCCCCATCTCCCTCTTCCTCTTCCTCTCCCTCACTCTCCTCTCTCCATCCCTCCTCCTCTCCCTCTCCCTCTCTCCCTTCCTCCCCTCCTCTTCCCCCTTCAACCCCCCCCCCTTGATCTGGCGCAACGACGAGATAATGAGGCAGACCCCAGCACTCCCCGACGGAGGAAAGGGCGCGCGCTGATTGGCCAGAAACGCAAACGTTCCTCAAGTCAGCTGGCCGAAACGTTGTCCTTTATGCAACGTTGAGGGAAACGTTTCTCTGTGTTTGTTTTGAATTTCTTTTCTTTATTATTAATATTGGTATTTGTGTTAGTATGGTTAGGATTATTGATATCATTTTTGTTTACTTGATTATCATTAATCATGTCATGATTATCATTATCATTAACATTATCATTATCATTATCATCGTCACTCTTATTATTATCAGTGTTATTATCGTTTACTATTATTTTCATCCTTATTATCATTATATTTATTATATTATTATTTATTCATTTAGATGTGCAAATGATTAATAGGCAGGCGTATGTACATAGCATATATATATATATATATATATATATATATATATTATATATATATATATATATATATATATATATATATATATATATATATATATATATATATATATATATATATATATATATATATATTATATGTATATATATATATATATATATATATATATATATATATATATATATATATATATATATATATATATATATATATATATAATATATATATATATATATATATATATATATATATATATATATATATATATATATATATATATATATATATATATATATATATATATATATATATATATATATATATATATATATATATATATATATATATATATATATATATATATATATATATATATATATATATATATATATATATATATATATATATATATATATATATATATATATATATATATATATATATATATATATATATATTATGCATACAGATACATATGATTATACATATGCTGCACATTCACTCAGAATATCAAGTGTTTCCACGCAGAGATGTGATACAGTATTCATCACTTGCCTCCCATTATGGAGTGTGACCTTTGACCCAGCCGGTGACGTGCTGAGCCAGGGTAATGTTCTCATTGGCTCTAAAAAAGGCTATCTTTGAGCCGGTCAGAGCGCCCGGCAGTGTCCTACTGGGCCCCGGTAATGCACTAATGCCGGTGGTGAGGTGTTGGGGACCGGACGGAGTGTTGGAGGAACCCGGTGGTGGGGATCGGAGTCGGTTAAAGATCCTCCAGCGACGGAGATTCTGAAGGATTCTTTCGTGTGTGGCAGGGCGTCGCGTCTCGAAATTCGGAAACGAGGGCACATGAGCATGTATAATCTATTTAATCTATTTAATCTATTTTAATCTATTCTGAGGTCTTCTTCATGTAGGAATAATATCACGGTATTTATCATTATCATTTCATTAATGATATTTTATTTTGTATGGTTTTAGGTAACCAAATTTTCTTCTTCTTCTTTCTTCTTTCTTCTTCTTCTTCTTCTTCTTCTTCTTCTTCTTCTTCTTCTTCTTCTTCTTCTTCTTCTTTGAAATAAAAGGTTTTCTTGAAGAGAACCGCAGTCACTTTCTCAAAAAGAATGCAATATGCTGTTAAACCTCGCCATTCTTGCACCTGCAGTTGCAATATGCATCATGCAATAAGAAGCGACACCAGTTAAGTGCCGTGACACCTTAATGAAGAAATACACTCTACCTTCATGAATGTGTAAATGGCGCTGGGACATTTGCATACAGAAGAAACGTACATAAGAACTGCCGTTTTCAAATTAGAAAGATATTCAAATGAACTGCCGTGGACACACAGAAGGTAGCATATGCAGCGATACTAGTTATACATGGACTCGAAGTGCACACTAAATGCATCATGTACACACAGCACAGTGGACGCTGTCAGTGTACACGGGTGAGTAACATCCACAGAGGCCGCCTGTGTTGCCCTCAGCATACCCTCCGCCAGCCAGCATGCCCCAAGTGAATCGGGCAGCGAGTGGAAGAACGTGTGTGCGTGTGTTTCGGTGTGTGCAAGCATATCCGAATGTGCTTGTGTTTCTACGTGTATGTCTACGTGTCCGAGTAACGTTCGTGTCTTTTATGTGTTTATGCGTTCGGTGTTCTACATGTTCTAAATAATATTAAAGGCAAAGATAATAATAAATATGTTCTAAAAATATGAAGGCGTTCTCCGCAAAAATAATAATAAATATAGTTCAATAATATTGAAGGGTTCTAAATAATATTGAAGGCAAAATAATAATAAAATAAGTTCTAAATAATATTGAAGGCAAAATAATAATAAATATAAAAATAATATTGAAGGCAAAAATAATAATAAATATAAGTTCTAAATAATATTGAAGGCAAAAATAATAATAAATATAAGTTCTAAATAAATTGAAGGCAAAAATAATAATAAATATAAGTTCTAAATAATATTGAAGGCAAAATATAATAAAATATAAGTTCTAAATAATATTGAAGGCAAAAAAATGATAATGAATATAAGTTCTAAATAATATTGAAGGCAAAAATAATAATAAATATAAGTTCCTAAATAATATGAAGGCAAAAATAATAATAAATATAAGTTCTAATAATATTGAAGGCAAATGTAATAAAATATTGAATGCAAAAATAATAATAAATATAAGTTCTACATAATATTGAAGGCAAATAATAATAATAAATATAAGTTCGCAAAAATAATGTAAGTTCTATTGAAAGGCAAAAATAATAATAAATATAAGTTCTAAATAATATTGAAGGCAAAAAATAATAATAAAGTTTAAGATCTAAATAAATAATGAGGCAAGTTCTAATAAATTGAATGCCAAAAATAATAATAAATATGTTCTAAATAATATTGAAGGCAAAAATAATAATAAATATAAGTTCTAAATAATATTGAAGGCAAAAATAATAATAAATATAAGTTCTAAATAATATTGAAGGTAAATTATAATAATAAATATAAGCTCTAAAAATATGAAGGCAAAAATGATAATAAATATAAGTTCTAAATAATATTGAAGGCAAAAATAATAATAAATATAAGTTCTAAATAATATTGAAGGCAAAAATAATAATAAATAATAATGATTGAAGGCAAAATAATATATATTTTTCTAAATAATATTGAAGCAAAAATAATAATAAATTAAGAATATTAATTATAACATAATGAAATCGTGCCTACGTGCTGATATCCACTATCATTGGAGAATACAGCGGTATACTGTGGCGGTGTACACATCAATCTGTTGTGGTACGTGCCGTGTTTGTATGTTACCATTTAGATACCTGTCCCTATAATGCAAGTGGATGTTACACGTTATGCTTTCATGTGCGTGACGGATGGTACACGCGTGCACGATATGGCAATTTCATGTGGTCGTGCGGGATATGTACACGTGTGCACACATGCACGCGTGCATATTCAATGCGTATATGTACACGTGTGCATTTCATGTGCGTGACGGGATGTGTACACGTGTGCATTTCATGTGCGTGGCGGGATATGTACACGTGTGCATTTCATGTGCGTGACGGGGTTGTGTGCAACGTATGCATTCATGTGCGTGACGGGTGTGTACACGTTGTGCGGTTTCATGTGGCGTGACGGGATATGTACACGTGTGGCATTTCACGTGTGTGCGTGGGCGGGATGTGTACACGTATGCATTTCATGTGTGTGACAGAATGTGTACACGTGTGTTTTCATGTGTGTGATGGGATTGCTACACACACGTCCGAGCTTGTGTGTGGGGGAATATTATACGTGTCATTTCATTAGCGTTGGACGGAATATGTACACGTTGTGCATTTCATGTATGTGATGAGGATGTACACGTGTGCATTTCATGTGTGTGATGAGATGTACACGTATGCATTTCATGTGTGTGATGAGATGTACACACGTCCGAGCTGTGTGTGTGGCGGGGGGGCGCGGGTTGCGTGCGAGCGCGTGGCGGGGTCGGGGCGCGGCGCGCGGGGGGGTCGCTGCGGGGGGCGCACGCGGGCCGCCCCCGACCTCACACACCCGACACGATGCCCGCCCGACGTGCCCCCCTCCCCCCCCCCCCCCCCGCTTGTCCTCGCCTTCCCCCCTTCCTCTCCTCCTCGCGCTCTCTCTCCCCTTCTCTCGTGCGGTTCTTTTTCCTCGGCTTTCCCTATTCCTCTTTCTCTTTTTCTCTGTTTCTCTCTCTCTCTCTCCTCTCATCTTTCCCTCTCCCTCTCTCTCTTTTCTCTCTGTCTTTTCTCTCTCTTCTCTCTCTCTCTCTCTTCTCTCTCTCTCTCCTCTCTCTCTCTCTCTCTCTCTCTCTCTCTCTCTCTCTCTCTCTCTCTTCTCTTCTCTCTCTCTCTTCTCTCCTCTAATAAAGTGAAAATTAGGAAAAAAAGAGAGTAATAAAGAAAAGAAAAAAAAAGAAAGAGAAGAGAAAAATGCACCCGAATTTGCCATAGTTTATAAAAAGAAAACGTTAATGATAATGATGATAATGATACTAATGATAAATATAATGATATGATGTAAATGAGAGATAACGTACAATGCGGCAAAGATAGTGATGACGATTTTAATGATAATGTCAACACTGGTAACGAAGAGAGTGGACAGGAAGAAAAATAGGAAAAGAAAACACTGATAAAGATCGAAAAAAAAGAAAAGGAGGAAAGAAGAGGATGAATGAGATGCGGGCAACAGGGTCAAAGGTCAACAGAATAAATGGAATCTGTAAAACGTCGAACAAGTTAATTAATCTCCTCTCTCTCTCTCTCTCTGTCTGGTCTGTCTTTCTCCTTCCCTCCTCTCACTTTCCTTTCTCGCTTTCACCATCTCCCCATCTATTTTGATTTTTGACAGAGAGAGAGAGCGAGACGAGAAGGAGAGAAGAGAGAAAGAAAAGGAGAAGGATTTAGAGAGAAGAGAGAGAGAAAAAAAAGGAGCAGAGAGAGAGAGAGAGAGAGAGAGAAGAAAGAGAGAGAGAGAGAGAGAGAGAGAAGAGAGAAAGAAGAGAAAACGAGAAGAGACAAAGAGAGAGAGACAGACAGACAGGAAGAAAGAGAGAAGAAGAGAAGGGTCGAAAAGAGAGAGGCGAGAGAAAAAGCCCGAGCGTGGGTGTGAGTCCCGAGTGTGGATCAGCCCAAGTGCTGGAGCGGCTGCGACCCCGGTGGAGGCCAGAGGGACCGAGGAGATAAGCGAGTGGAGTGAGCCAGGATAAAGGAGACGACACACACAACTGATCGTTATGTAAGGACCTCCTGACAAGGCATAATAATAATAACAAGGATAACATCTCCGGGCTGTCAGAGGCAGTTGGGGAGGGCCGCCTCGCCAGCCAACTTTATCAGCTACCAGCCCACGATCCCGGTATCAATAATGGGCAGCGCGGAGGCCCCTAAATACCCGGCGATGTGGGCTATCGCAAGAGCCCCTCGGCCGTTATCGCATTCCAGCATCTGCAGCGGCCGTCAGATTATAATCAGGGGTTCGAATCTTATTATCAGCTCGCGTATCAGCCGAGTGTTGGGATTAATGAAATACTGTCGGCTTGGTGAGGCGGAGACATGATTGGACTGTAAAGAGAGGACTTCGGAGCCGAACCTGGTGTCTCGCCTGCATACTAACGCTCGCTGCAGGATTTACTGATTTAGGATCGTTTCCTCTGTGTGTGCGAGTCCTTTTGCCTCCGATGGAGAAAAGTTAAGGGACGCGTGGATAGATAAACAGCTCGTCTCCGTTTGAATGTGGAGCAAGTGCGTGATTATCATTATTATCATTACATATACCTTTTTTTCTCTCTTTTTTGAGAATGCGTAAGATACGCTTTGGCATTTAGAGTACCCTTATTTCTCCCGTAATTGCTCTCCCGCAGCACTCCTTCGTCGGACTTTTGTTCCACGAAAGTCCGAACGAGATTCCTCATTGGCCGAGCCGCAGCTAATGATATGCCTGCAAGCTATAACGGCTGTAACGGTCCCCCGTAACTATCATCAGAGAGATTTAACAGCCTTTGCAAACGAGGAGGAGCCCCCTTGTTATGCCACGGCGGCGCTTCTCACCCTAGAGGACTCCGGAGTGGCTCTGACAAGGAATTCCATCTCCGCCACTCCAGTTCACTCTAAACTTGATGTCTTGTTTGTCCTGCTGATGTGTATTCGACGTTTCTCTGTATATTAGGATAAAGCCATTTGACCCACGCTTGTAGGAATGACCTTGAATCCTCTTTGATGATATTTAATTGGTTTACTGATTGATAGAGTTGACAGTAATATATCAGTGATAACATCTTATTCCGTCTTCAACTTATTCGCGGCTTCAACTCCCTCAGAACTTGACGTCTTGATTTGCCAGGCTTCTGCTGATTTAAAGTTTCTCTTTATATAATGGTAAAAATGTGTTATTTCGATGGCACACGTGAAAAGAGCTTTGGTAAGCACAATAGAATTTTCTGTGTCCTATTTAACACGAGAATATGACATAGAGCGTGAATTAAGTTATTACCAGCGAAAATGTGATTCATTTGTAATGGCTATTTATTGTGAATTAATGTATATCAACCTTGCAGTATGTATATAGGCATCCACTGATGACAGATGCACAAAACAGATGTGTTAAGATCGTTTCATAACCAAACTCGTGTTTCTCTCAAATGAATTGATTCTAAGAGAGAGAAAGCTCCTTGTCTCCGTTGTAATAAGCAGTATTAAATAATATTTTTATGATTGCGAGGATCCATACATCAAATCCTCCGTGTCATTTTTTTTTTACAATGAACCGTATTCATGTGGACAAATGTGGAAAGGTATGAATGAGAACGAATATCTTCACAATACAAGAGATTATTGACCGGTTTCGATTATATTTACAATACCTTTCCCCCCCCCCCTTCGCTAATGAAAAGGAAGAAAAGAAAAAAATAAAATTACTTATCCTTTCCATCTTTCTCTTCAATATCTCCCCCCCCCCCCCCCCACCTGCATTCTGTACACCTGTGCGGTCTTACGTTATTCCAAGTGCTTGCAAAAAATACTCACATTATAACACTTTTCCCTCAAAAGCTGGAAGAGATAATATATAGATTTAATTAGTTCATTAAGCATCAGTGTATGAAAAGAGAATCTGTCTCAAGCACGCATCAAATCGGAAAGGGTTATTTTTTTTAGTGTTTTTTTGTCTGTTTGTCGTTCTGTCTGTCTGGGTCTCTCTCTCTCTGTCTGTCTGTCTCTCTCTGTCTCTCTCTCTCTCTCTCTCTCTCTCTCTCTCTCTCTCTCTCTCTCTCTCTCTCTCTCTCTCTCTCTCTCTCTCTCTCTCTCTCTCTCTCTCTATGGGGAAGGATAGATAAAGAGTGTGGGGAGATAAGGGGAAAAGGGAGGACGGATAGGAGGTGTTTTGGACGAACAGGGAAGAGGAGGAAGGCGAAGAAAAGAGGAGAGAAAGCAGAAGGAAGCGAGGAGAGAAGAGAAGGAGGAAGGAAGGCGAGAGGAGAAGAAAAGAGGAAGAGAAGAAGAGGGAGAGAAGGGAAGGAGGAAGGAAGGCGATAAAAAAAGAGGGAGAAGAAAAGAGGAAGGAAGAAGAAAAGAGGGAGAGAAGAGGAAGGGAGGAGGGGAGAAGGGAAGGGGGTAGTAGGGGCGCAGGGGGGAAATAGCCGGTCGCGCTGGTCGCTCGTTCCTCGCCCCACCGTACCGAATCTTTAATAACGGACCAACGCTGTCCAGGCTCGATACTGGACCGGTCAGGCGAGAGGATTATCCCGGAATTATTCCAGAATTTATCCTGCCTCCGAGATCGCGCGGCGGGATCATAGGCTTCATTAATTACCTGCGTGTTGACGACCGTCCTTATGGAGGGGTGTGAGCGCCTGTGATATCTGTGACGTGTATTTATTGGTTTCTTCTCTCTCTCTCTCTCTCTATCTCTCTTTCTCTTTAAGTCTTTATCTTCTTCTTTTTCTCCTCTCTCTCTCTCTCTCTCTTCTTTAAGTGTTTATGAGTTCTTTAACTAATTATCGCAATTATCAAATACATTTAATACATTTTCTGAGTCCAAGTTCTCCTATTTACCTCTTCGAATGTCTTAGAAACCCAAGATTCCGAACGAGAGACTCGAAGCTACTCCGAGAACTATAAACCATTGGGTGGCGGTGATTCGATCTGCTCAGCACCTTGGTGGTCCGCCCCTCCTCCTCCTCCTCCTCCTGCTGCTGCTGCTCTTCCTGCTTCTCTTTTTTCTTTTCTTCTTTCTTCTTTCTTTCTTTTATTTATTATTATTATTATTATTATTATTATTATTATTCTTTATCTTTTTATCTTCTTCTTTTATCTTTTTCTTTTTTCTTATTCTTCTCCTTATTATTAGTATTCTTTTCTTCTTTCATTCTCTTCTTTTTTCTTTTCTTCTATTCTGTCTTCTATTCTTCTCTCTTCTACTACTTACTTCTTTTCCTCCTTTTCTATTTTCTTCTCTTTTCATTTACTTTTTTTTCTTCCAAGCCTCCCACTTCTCAATCTGTTTCTTCTAGTTCTTCTTCTGCTTCCCCCCCCCCCCTTCATCCCCGTCGTCTTCCTCCTTCTTTCTCACCTCCTTCTCTCCCTCCTCCTCCTCCACCTTTTCGCCTTCACTATACTCCCCCTCTCTTCTCCCTCACCCTTTTCTTTTCCATTCCCTTCTCTCTCATCTCCCTGTCCCTTCGGCTTAAAAATGGAATGGTATATTGTAGTTAAGCTTCCCTCTCTCTCCCTCTCTTCTTTTTCTCCTCCCGCCTCCTCTCCATCCTGCTTTTTTTCTCCCTCTTTCTCTTCCTCTCCTACCTCATCTCCTCGCTCATTTATTTCTTCTCCCCTCTCCCTTCTCCTTTTATTCCCCTTCCTTTTCATCATCTCCCTATTTCCTCTCCAGCTCCTTTTTCCTCTTCTCTCCTTCTCCCTCTCTCCTCCTTCCCCTTCCCACTCCTCTCCTCCTCCCTCTCCCTCCCCCTTCCTTCTTCCCCTTCTTTCCCTTTCTTTCTTCCTTCTTCCTCCTCCCTCCCTTTCTCCTTCCCCTTCCCTTCTCCCTCTCCTCCCTCCTTCCCCTTCCCACTCCCTCTCCTCTTCCCCCTCTTTCTCCTTCTCCCTTCCCTCCTATCCTTCCCCTTCCTTCTTCTCCCTCCCTCTCCCTGCCCCCCTTCCTCCTTCCCCTTCCCACTCCTTCGTACATTCCGGGGCTTAGCGCCTTGCCATTCTCCTCCAGGTGTTTCTCAATGCAAAACCGCCGACTCGTACTTTGTAATACCGCGCGTGTTTTCTCATGCAAACGGCTGCACAGACACATTCCGCTTCATAAACAAGGGTGTCCGCACGCACGTAGCGATGCCCTCGTACACATATAAACAAAGGCACATTTATCATTCCATTACGGCGGATAAAAAAAAAAGAAAAAAAAAAAAAAAGAAAGAAAGGAATGCCCGGGTCTCGATGACAAAAATTCACATGCCGATGTGGATGATTTATCACAGGCTTCATCTTATCCATGTATGAATTATTGTCTGTTTTGAGCAGGGAATGGGCGTATTCTTGAACAAATGAATAGAATACTTAGCCGCCAATGCATCTGAGCTCTACGAGAGAGAGAGAGAGAGACGGAGAGATAGATAGATAGAGAGAATAGAGAGAGAAAAGAGAAGAGAGACGACAGAGAAGCGAGACAAAGAGACAGACAGAGACAAACGGAGATATATAGATAGAGATAGATAAAGAGAGAGAGACGGAAACAAAGAGACAAACGGAGATAGATAGATAGAGAAAAAGAGAGAGAGAGAGAGGAGAGAGCGCGGCGAGAAACGAGAGCGCGCGCCGAGCAGACCCATTGCGCCCTAAGCACCTCGGCATTACCTGGGCTCGGGCTGTCCCACTTTGAATTGACCCGAGAGTGATCTCCCGAGAGCCAAGATCATCCAAGCTTATCCGAACATATCCTTATCATCCGAGCGATCTGTGCTACATCGCCATTGCTCCTTAAGTAGGGATCCTTCGGGATGACAGACAAGAAGGGCGGGCTCGCTGTTATTATCCGGAGCTCAGGGGCGGGGCTTCAGAATGAGCATGCACACCCGGCCGTGATAGTGTGGTGGTGATGCCTCTGATGGTGGGTGGTGGTGGTGATGTATGATGCGGGGGGGGGGGGGAAGGTGATGCGAGGGGAGGGGGTCTGAGTTGCTGTTTGGGTTTGAAAATAGCTTGTAAAGGGGGAGGGAGAAGGAGTGGGAAGGGGGGAGGGGAGGGAGAGAGGAGAAGGAGTGGGGAGGAAGGAAGGAGAAAGGGGGAGGGGAGAAGAGAGGAGAAAAGGCTAAAGGGAGGAGGAAGGGGAGAAGAGGGGAAAGAGGGGAGGGGAGGAGGAAGGGGAAAGGGAGAGGAGGGAGAGAGAGAAGGAGACCGAGATTGAGTGGTATGGGGAAGGTGTAGGTAATCATCATGATATATACACTGATGCATCAGACAATATAACCAAATATGAATAAAAGAAAAATCGATGTGGATTCTCACTTGTGCTGAAAATGGATATTGTACCCGATTTCCTCCGAATTGTCCCTCGATTCGCCTAACGGTCATACTTGTCCCGTTATCAGAAAATACCAACGGAATCACCGACTCAATATCAGCGGGATGACGTCACACACACAAAAAAGAAATAGAGAAAAGATCCATTTATTTCAACATCATTTTCCTATTTGTTGTATTCATTCCGTAAATCTTAATATTCGTATCTGAAAATCGAAACACTTGTAGATATAAATGCTCCGTTTTTTTTGTTTTTATTCGTTATTTGTGTCGCTTGTCGGGGCCGTTTTCTTAAAGGCAATGAAGACATAAATGTTCTTGGCAATTAAAGCGCGAGGACTGGTTGTGGTCAGCTGATTTCTATGGTAAGGACTGGAGGCATAAGAAACATACATATGCATATGTATGTGCGTGTGTGTTCAGCACACACACACACACACACACACATACACATACACACACATACACACACACACACACACACATACACATACACACACACACACACACACACACACACACACACACACACACACACACACACACACACACACACACATATATATATATATATATATATATATATATATATATATATATATATATTGTGTGTGTGTGTGTGTGCATATATACATGCTGTAAAAAATGCTATATATGTAGACATTTGTATCTCAGTGTGCGTACACCATTCAGATTTTCGCTGCATTCCTCACCTTCCCTCCGCCACAGAGCCTTACCCAAAGAAACCGTGTTCTGAGGCAGACCATCCCCTCCTCCCTCCCCCCCCTCCACACCAGTCAACACCCACAGCTCACCACACACAGCTCACCACCACTTCCACCACACCACCTCCACACCTCACTCCACTCCACCTCCACCACCCACCACCACCACCACCACCACCTTCCACACCACCACCCACCACACCTCCACCTCCACCTCCACCACCACCACCACTTCCACCACCCACCTCCACCACCTCCACCACCTTCACCACCTGCTAAGTCCAGGTCAAGGCTAGCCAGGTGGTGGTGGTCCTGCCCAGTTCGTATGCTTCTCGCGTCCCTCAATACCACTAATAACTCTTGACTTATTACGTTCCACGAGTTAATTTAGCGTGTTCGTCGAGTGGCCGGACGTCGAGCCATTACTCCTTGTCCCAGACCCTCACAAAAGTGTTCATCAAGTCAGACCCAACAGGCGGAGCGAGGGACCGGAGTGTCGCCAAGGAAGAAGGAAGCTCCTCTTCGGTTTTCGGGTCTTTGGTGTCTTTGGCTTTCTGGTTTCATGTTGTTCTCTGGTTCTTCGGTTTCGTGTTTTCTGGTTCTTCGGTTTATTGTTCTCTGGTTCTTCGCTTTTTCTGTTCTCTGGTGTCTTTGTTTTTTCTTTTGTTGTTGTTGTTGTCTGTTCTCTGGTGTCTTTGTTTTTTCTTTTGTTTATTGTTGTTGTCTGTTCTCTGGTGTCTTTTTTTCTGTTTCTAGTTCTTTGGTTTTCTGTTTTCTGTTTCTGGTTCTTCGGTTGACTGTGTTTTTTTTCTGTTCTCTGATGTCTGTTTTTCTTTTTCGTTTTTTTTCTGTTTTCTGGTTCTTTTTTTTTCGTTTTCTCTTCTTTGGTGTCTTTGCTTTTTTCTGTTCTCTGGTTCTTTAGCTTTCTGTTTTCTATTCTCTGCGTCGGTTTTTAGGAAGAACTTTCGAACCCGCAAAAAAAATCCCCGATACTCCCGGGCGCTCGCAAATCGGTCGTTCCTACGAGGGCGTCAGAGAGATTCCTCGCGGGTAACCAACCTACTCTCGATCAGCTGATTTAACCCGAGAGACTATTCTCGGGTATCTCTCTCTTACTCTCCCTTGTCGGCGTTACTCGCGAAACCATATAGATTACTCATAAAAATAAGCCACTGGCACTAGATCACTGCTAATTATCGATCACTGTCAGATGTAGATGGCTGCTTGATCACCCATCACTGTCAATTATAGGTTATGCCTGAATTATAAATCACACATAACTCCCATTCCTTGCTAATTATGCGATTGCCGATATCTCTAGACCGCTGCTAATGCGCTGCCGCTGTCAGCTGAAGACCCTTCTTAGCTCCTAAGTCATTGGTCATTCCTGAGGGAGGGAGGCGAGCTGGAACCGCTGCTGCACCTCGATTACACTGCTGTTTCTGGAGCGTAGCAGGTGCTGGTGGCGGAGGCACGGCGCTCATAGTAAATAATTTGCCATCAAAGGAAACCGCTGCAGTCGCTCCAGATTGTGTTTATTTTTTCCCTGTGATGTATCGCTGCTTCCATATTTCTTCGTGTTTTTTTGTTTTGTTTTTTGCTTTGTTTTTTGAGATGTTTCGTTTTTTTTTTCTGTGATGTATCGCTGCTTCCATATTTCTTCGTGTTTTTGTTTTGTTGTTTTGTTTTTGAGATGTATCGTTGTTTCCATATTTCTTCGTTTTTTTTTTCAGTGATGTATCGCTGTTTCTATATTTTTCGTTTGTTTGTTGTTGTTTTTTTTCTGTGATGTATCTGTTTCCATATTTTTCGTTTTTTTTCTGTGATGTATCTCTGTTTCCACATTTATTTCTTTCAGTGATGTGTTCTGTTTTATTTTCTTTTCCTGTGATGCATCTCTGTTGCCATATTTCTTCCTTCATTTCTTTCTGTGATGCATCTCTGTTTCCATATTTCTTCGTTTTTTTTCTGTGATGTATTTGCTTTCTATCTGCATTCTTCTGTTTCCCATATTTCTTCGTTTTTTTTCCTGCATGCTATCGTTTTTTTTCTTTGTGTTTCCATATCATTTCTTTCTGTGATTTTTGTTCCATATTTCCTGTGATGTATCTCTCATATTTCTTCGTTTTTTTCTGTGATGCATCTCTGTTTATTTCTTCGTTTTTTTTTTCTCTCTCTTAAGAATCTTGGAAGATCGGTGATTGCGTCATCGACCTCGCTTTCGTTGTATCCAAAGGGTTGTTATTATGGATGTTGTATTCGTTCATGTTGTATTATCGTGGGTATATATTCAGCGCCTGTGACCTCTGTGCAATGACGATGTTAATTACGAGTATGATGATAATTAGAATCAGTATTATGGTCATCATAATCACTGGGTTTATTGCTATCATTATGATCCTTATTCACTTTATCATTAATACTGTTATTTTTTTCATTGTTATCATTATCATTATTATTGTAATTATCGTTATTATCATTGTTATCATCATCATAATCATCATCATCATTGCTATTATTATTTTTTTTTTGTCATCAGTCTTTTATCATTATTGTTATCGCGTAAATACTATCTATTAATTATTTTATTATCATTATTATTGTTGTTGTTGTTATTATTCATATCATCGTGAATTATATCATCAAATCATTCTTATATCATTCTTCGCATTATTACTCATTCGCATTATCACTATTTGCACTATTCATCATTATCATCATTATTATCAAATTATTTGTCATTCTATTCTTTTTGTTTCATTATCATTTCATTATCCTTAACTTTATTTACTATTACTTTTATCATATACTGTTCTATTCTTATCATTATTACTATTATTATCATCATTATCATTAT
>NW_020869733.1:623658-628658 GCF_003789085.1 Penaeus vannamei | reverse complement strand
GAAGGAGGAAGGGGGTTGGGAAGGGAGGGAAGGAACGAGGGGGAGAGGGGTGTGGGAGAGAGGGAAGGGTGGGAAGGTAGGGAGGGAAGGAGGTGTGGGGAAGGTGGGGAAGGGGAAGGGGGAGGGTGGGAAGGTGGGGAAAGAGAGGAGGGGTGTGTGAGAGAGTGAGGGAGAAGTGGAAGAGGGGAGGGAGAGGGGAGGAGGTGTGGGAGAGAGTGAGGGAGGTGGAAGTAGGAGGGAGGGGAGGAGGTGTGGGAGAGAGTGAGGGAAAGAGGGGAGAGGGGTGTGGGAGAGAGGATGAGAGTGGGGAAGGGAGGGAAAGAGGGAAGGAGAGAGGAAGGGAGGCGAGAGACAGGTGAGGGGGAGGGTAGGAGGGAGAATAGAGGTGAAGGAGATGTTGGAAAGCGATGTTAATGGAGGTGTGGTGGAGGAAGAGGATGAAGGAAAAGGTGGAGCAAGGAAAGAGAGAAAATAACGAGCAGGAATTAAAAAATAATAATAAAAAAAATGATAATAAAATAAATAAATAAATAAATAGATAATAATAATCCAGAGAAAAATCAAGCGAGTAACAAGAAACTAAACAAAAAAAAACACAAGAACAACCATTACCTGTCACAATCACCGACTCACCATCAATCCACGCAATAAAACATGAGACGCCGACCCAAGCACACTTCCAGACAACGTACCATTGCAAAAAAAAGCTTCTGTACCTCGAGACACAACGGTAATGAGATGTACCGCGTAACTGCAGCTGAGAGAGAGAGAGAGGGGGGGGGGAGATGGAGGAGAAGGAGGAGGAGGGAGGAGGAGGAGGAGGGAGGAGGGAGGAGGGAGGAGGAGGGAGGGAGAGGGAAGAGAGAGAGAGAGAGAGAGAGAGAAGATAGGGAGAGAGAGAAAAGAGATAGAGAGAGAGAGAGAAGAGAGAGAGAGAGAGAGAGAGAGAGAGAGAGAGAGAGAGATAAAGAGAGAGAAGAGAGAGAGAGAGAGAGAGAGAGAGAGAGAGAGAGAGAGAGAGAGAGAGAGAGAGAGAAGAGAGAGAGAGAGAGAGAGAGAGGAGAGAGAGAGAGAGAGAAGAGAGAGAGAGAGAGAGAAAGAGAACGAGAGAAGAAAGAGAGAGAAAATAGACCGACGGCTTTAATGGTAGTGGTGAATGATGGATGATGATAATGATGGTGATGATGATGACCAATGGATCGGCTCCCCTGTGACCAGAACCTAGCATGAGGTCAAGACGCACAGAAGTTGCCTTTAGTACCCATGAGTCCTCTGTGTCCATGGCATATTTTTTCAAGTGATGTGGTAGTGTGTGTCTCGTGGAAGCAGGCCTTGGGTTAGGTTAGGTTACGTTAGGGTAGGTAGGTTAGATTAGGTTAGGTTAGATGTTAGTTAGTTAGGTTAGGATAAGTTAGGTTAGGTAGGTTAGGTTAGGATGGTGCAGGATAGATAAGGTTAGATTAGGTTTAGGTTACGGTTGGTTAGATTAGGATAGTTTAGGTTGGTTAGATCAGCTTACGGTAGGTTAGATTAGGATAGGATAGGTTAGGTTAGGATGAGGTAGGATAGGTTAGGGTAGGCTAGGATAGGTTAGGTTAGGGTAGATTAAGAGGTTAGGATGAGGTTAGGATATGTTAGGTAGGCTAGGATTAGATTAGGTTAGGGTAGATTAAAAAGAAAGGTAGATTAAGATACGTTAGAGTAGGGTAGATTGTTAGGTTTTGGTTAGCTAGGATAGTTAAATTAGGTTATGCTAGGACAGGATAGGATAGGTTAGGTTAGATTACGATAAGTTAGGTTAGAATAGGATAAGTTAGCTTGGCTTAGGATAGGCTGTGCTAAGTTAGGTCAAGTCATTCTAATCTACATACCCTACCAATCCATTCATCAATTCATCCACCTATTCAACTCCCCACCTATCATTCTCACCAATCACCCATAGAGATAAAGCAATCGAGAAGATAAAAGACAGAGACCAAGAAGTATAAGAAGCAAAACCTTTCCCACACACTTAACCTTTTAAAGCACCCGAGAGAGAGAACCATTGGCTGAGTGAAATGTGATGAAGAGTGACGTAAGAGGATGGTCGAGGGAGAGTCTCTCCTCTTATTGCCTTTGTAATATGGGGAATTCCGGTGCATCAGCTGTTGTTGCATGTGAAGTAGACACGTGTACGTTACGAGTGTTACTGAGAAGAGGGGTAAGAAGAGAGAGAGAGAGGGATAGGTGGGAGAGAGGGAGGGAGGGAGGTGAGAGAGGGAGGGAAGAGAGAGGAGAGAGAGAGAGACAGACAGAGACAGACAAACAGACAGAGAGAGAGAGGAGAAGGAGGACAGACAGAGGTAGATAGGGGACAGAGAGCAAGAGAGACAGAAGACAAACAGACGAAGAGACAGGACAGAGGTAGACAGACAGACAGACAAACAGACAGACAGAGATAAAGACTAAACAAGAGAGAGAAGACCGAGACAGACAGACAAATCGACAGACATAGTAAGGGAGAAAGGAAGACGAACAAGACCAAACAAACAGACAGAGATAAAGACTAAACAAGAGAGAGAAAGACCGAGAGCTCTCTCGCCCTCCCAATGAAGGCGCCGCCAGATACCCTAATGACAGCTGATCACGCAAATTCCTCTGCTCATTTCAGCTTAAGCTCAAAAGTATCAGTCATTCGATGCCTCGTTGACTTTCCTAATTTCCTTATATTCTATCATCTTTCTTAAAAAAAAAAAAAAAAAAAAAAAAAAAAAAAAAAAAAGTGAAAAAAAGTGAAAAAAGTGAAAAAAAGTAAAAAAAAAAAAAAAAAAAAAAAAAAGTGAAAAAAAAAAAGTGAAAAAGTGAAAAAAGTGAAAAAGAAATAAAAAAAGAAAGAAAAGGAAAATGTACATGTTATGATTGTCTCAGCCATCTGTCTATATGTATATATACTGGCTTCATATAAGTATGTTTACATGAGTGTGTAAATATAAGGATATGTATGTATATATGTCCATATGTAGAGGCACGTAGATAGATAGATAGATACTCTGCAGATAGATAGAAAAATAGGTATGCAAATAATAGCTTGATAGATAGATATAGATAGATAAAAAGCAGATTGATAGATTGATAGGTAAGTGAATAGACATGTGGCTGGATAGAGATAAATACATACATATATATGCGCACATGTATATATATGCATCCAAAGATACGTACATACATAAGCATTTGTTTTCTCTCCCTCATACTAATTTAAACGTATTTTTCATTTGTTTCTTTTCACATTCTTTCGCTCTCACTAAAATGTTTGGAAAAATACTTTT
This sequence comes from Penaeus vannamei, assembly GCF_003789085.1. Lineage (NCBI taxonomy): Eukaryota > Metazoa > Arthropoda > Malacostraca > Decapoda > Penaeidae > Penaeus > Penaeus vannamei. The sequence continues at coordinate 625,350 of NW_020869733.1, read as the reverse complement.
GTTCTGCAGCATTTAATGGTTTTCGTGTTAATCTTAATGAATTCATCGACCCTGAAAAAATGCAAAAAAAAAAAAAAAAAAAAAGAATACTGAATATCCTGTTTGGATAACGGACCTAAAGTTATCTGTATGAAAATAATTTATATACGAAGTTAACGTCAGACCATTTGCTTATCTGCAAACAATGTGGAAATTAAGACATCGTTTTTACCCAGAATGCACCACCGAAAACCAAAACAAAAGAAGATCGAAATCCCCGTCAGGATAACGGGCCTAAAACCCAATCTATAATTTACGTCCAGCGGGCCAGGAATGCGTGTGGCCATTAAAGACGTAATGAAGAAGTTTTGCGTAATTTACGACCGTGTCTTTATTGATTATTATTTTTCGGAGGAGGAGAGAGAGAGAGAGAGAGAGAGAGAGAGAGAGAGAGAGAGAGAGAGAGAAAGAGATAGATAGATAGAGATAGAGAGAGAGAGAGAGAGAAGAGAGAGAGCGAGGAGAGGCTGGAGCGGGAGAGGAATAGCAAAACCTCTCGAAAATCCATCCGGTTCTAAGGTCCAAAATCCCGCAGAAAGCCAAGGGGAAAATGAACCATAAGGCCTCTCGGTTATCGAGCTCCAATCGCGTCATATATTATAAGGCAGGAGAGAAGGGGGCGACTCTAACAAAGTCGTTAAGAGGACTATTCGCTAAGAAATGATTTTATGCGTTCGGTCATGTTAACAAAGTGGGTAGTAATATCCGACTAGGCCCGCGGGGGAAGAGAGGGAGGGGGGAGGGAGGGGGAGAGAAGGAGGGAAGAGAGGAGGGGGGAAATTGAGGAGGGGGAGGGAGGGGGAGAGAAGAGGGAAGAGGGAGGGGGAGGAGGAGGGGAGGGGGAGGGGAAAGGAGGGGGAAGAGAAGGAGGGGGAGGGGAAGAGAGGGAGAGGGAGGGAAGGAGGGAGAAGAAAGGGAAGAGGGATTGAAGGGGAGAGGGGGAGGAAGGGAGGAGGAGGGAGGCAGAGGAAAGAAGGGGGAGAGAGGGAGAAGGAGGAAGAAGGAGGGAAGAGGGAGGAAGGAGGGAGAGGGAGGGGGAAAGGAGGGAAGAGGGAGGGGGAGAGAGGGAAGGGAAGAAGGAGGGAAGAGGGAGGGGGGGGAAGGAGGGAAGAGGAAGGAAGGAGGGAAGAAGGAAGAGAAAGAAGGGGGAAGGAGGGAAGAGGGAGGAAGGAGGAAGGAGGGAAGAGGGGGGGGGTCCGACTTCGATGCTCAGGCCCATGATGGATGTCAAGGCAGCTCGCGAGAGAGACCCTGAGTGATTCTTCTCATGCTCCTTCTCTAAACCTCTGATTATCGCCTTTTCTTCTTCTTCCTCTTGTTCTTTGCCTTCATATATTTTTTCTTCTTTCTATTCTGTCTCTCTTTTTACTTTTTTTCTCTCTTATTAATCATATTATTATTCTCATCTTTACTATTCTATTGTACCTTTTCTACTTCTTTTCTTTCTCTTCATTTTCTTCTACTTCCCCTATTTCTTTCTTCATCTTCTTTACTGTTACTGCAACCACTTCGTTTCCTTTCACTTTTCTTTTCCTTTTTTCTTTTCCTTCTCTTCTCTCTTACTTTGACTATCAAAGATTTTTTGTGTTCTATGTTATACTTGCTATTACTTTATAAAGCATACACATTCATTTGCAAAAGTGCCATGCTAAT
>NW_020869733.1:608658-611158 GCF_003789085.1 Penaeus vannamei | reverse complement strand
CGAGCCCACTTAATGGCCGAGGCAATGAGCACAACACGGGAAAAGCTGACCATATCATAGGATTATCTTGTTAAGCGTAATTGTTAACTCACACCCGAGAATACACAGAGAACATCAAAGAAGGCGGCGTTACACTGCTCGTTCCTCCTTTCCTCTTGTTCTTTGTGAAAAAAATGAAATGTAAACAGCGTGTTTACTTCTCTCCCGCGAGTGGCTTACAAGAGGGGCGATTTATTAAAACATGATCACCATCTTTTAATTTCCAGACGTAATTGGGAATTTGTTCTCAGTCGGATAAAGAATTGTATTTCATAATAAGAATCATAGGGTTGAAGAGTTCAATTCGACTTGTGTACATAATAAAAAAGGTGTTATACCATAACAACCACGTGATAAAACCAACATGCTCAACATTTATGATATGCGGGAAAGATTGTTGTTATCTCGTACATGTTACTTTATCCCATGTGAACGTTGGGTTTACTACTTGTATAACACAGGCAGGGAGGAGGAATACACAAAATATAAACATCGAGCCATGCACATAAATCATGAAATACTTGCGACCATGTTTTTGTTTTTTCTTTTGTCGGTCTCTCTCTCTCTCTCTCTCTCTCTCTCTCTCTCTCTCTCTCTCTCTCTCTCTCTCTCTCTCTCTCTCTCTCTCTCTCTCTCTCTCTCTCTCTCTCTCTCTCTCTCTCTCTCTCTCTCTTTCTGTCTCTTTCGTTGTATATTTCACTGTCAGTCTGTCGTTCTGTTTGACTGTTTGTCTACTCGCTCTGTCCTCTCCTGTCTCGTCGTCTGCACCTCCTCTTCTCCTCTACACTCACCTCCCTCTCCTCCTCCACCTTCCTCTGTCGTCTCCCTCCCTCTCCTCCTTCCTCCTCTCACTCTCCTTCACCTCCCTTCCTCCTTTCCTCTCCTCTTCCTCCTTCACCTCCCTCCCTCCCTCTTTCTCCACCTATCCTCCCTTCCTCGCTTTCACCTCCCTTTCCTCCCTCTCCTCCCTCACGCTCACCTCCCTCCCCTCCCTTCCTCCTTCACCCTCTCCTCCCTTCACCTCCCTCTCCTCCCTTCCTCCTTCACCTCCCTTTCTCCCTTCCTCTCACTTCACCTCCTCTCCTCCCTTCCTCCTTCACCTCCCCTCTCCTCCCTTCCCTCCTCTCCTCCCTTCCTCCTTCACCTCCCTCTCCTCCTCCTCCTTCACCTCCCTCTCCTCCCTTCCTCCCTCTGCGCTCCTGTCTCCGCCGCCTGCAAACAAGTACTACGTTACCTTGAGCATCCTCCTCTCTGCCACTAAATCATGACTCGGGGGGGGCGGGGCCAGGCTGACGAGATGGCTACAGGAGTTTTACCAAGCAGCTACGACACAGCCAGGTGGTTGCGGCAGGTGGTGGTGTCAGGTGGTATTGCAGCGGGCAAACCCTGTCCCGGGGATGTTGTGACAGTAGATGGTGGTCCTTGTTCATATGCTTGGGATTGGTTTTTGGATGGTGTTGGTTGGGTTGGGGTGTTGGTTGGGGTGTTGTGTTTGTGTGTGTTTGTGTTTGTTTTTTGTTTGTGTGTGTGTGGTTGTGTTGTGTGTGTGTTTGTTTGTGTGTGTGTGTGTTTGTGTTTGGTGTGTGTGTGTGTGTGTTTTGTTTGTGTGTGTATTTGTGTGTGGTGTTTGTTTGTTGTTTGTGTGTGTTTTGTTGTTTGTTTGTGTGTGTGTGTGTGTTGTATGTGTGTATGTGTGTGTGTTTGTTTGTGTATGTAATATGTGTTTTGTTTGTGTATGTGTGTGTGTGTGCGTGTCTAGCCCTTATGAGATTCCAATCACGACTACCTTTGTTAGTGATCTTCCTTGCAATGCATATACTCTTTTAACAAGGCAGAAGAATCAATTAGCACCGACAATTCTATTCTGTCCTCTACTGCACTTCATACGCGATTTATCATAAAAGATATAAACATGTTTTATAGAGGACACCAGATTAGTTATAGTCACAATAGTACTGTAATTAATTAAGGTTATTTATCATTCCAAATTCCCTGACACGTTTTCATTTGTAATATCGGTTTATCTTTATTATTGTCATCTTCATCATTAATATTAGATAATGATTGCATAAATAACATTAATGATAACAATGAAATGATTAGCAGTAATGATAATGGAAATTGCAGTGAATATGATGATAATGATAATAATGAAATTATAATATTATGATATATTATTATCATCATCATCACCTTTATTATCATTATATTCATCTTTATTATCATTATCATCATTATCATTATTTCTATTAATGTATTATCATCATAATTGCTACCAATTTCAATCTTTATTACTTTATCCTCATTATTACAATTAATAGTGTGGCCATTATGATTACTGTCCTTATCATTATTCCTATTACTGTCGTTATTATTACCAAGATTATTGTAAGAACTATTTTTATCATCAATATAATCATTAGTATCATTTTCTATTTCATTATCATTATCAATGCCACTT
>NW_020869733.1:593658-603658 GCF_003789085.1 Penaeus vannamei | reverse complement strand
ATATAATGATAATAATAAATAATATAATAATAATAAATATAATAAATAATAATAATAATAATATAATAAATAATAATAATAATAATAATAATAATAATATAATAATCGTACTGATTAAGATCATAAGAGTAATAATGTTAATAGGAATAAAATGACAATGAAAACAGCATCTTTTTATAATAATGATACTAATGATAGGTAACAGAGGTAATAACATAGGATAATAATTGCAATAATAACAATAAGAATGGTAACAATAGCGATAATGGTAATGGTAATAAAAACAATGATAAAATAATAATTGTGATCATGATAATAATGATGACAGTAATGATAATAATACTAATAATTATAATAATAACAATGATTATAATAGTAATAATGATAATGGTAATAATAATAATGATGAAATAATAAAAAAATGATAATAATAATATGATAATAATGATAATTAATTAATAATAATAATTAATAATAATAATAATAATGATAATAATATAATAAAATGATAAGATAATTAGGATAATAATTGATAATAATAATGAATAAATATCATAATAATAATGATAATGATAATAACAATGATATTAATAACAGAGACAACAATAATAATGATAATGATGATAATGATGGTAGAAATAAAGATGATAACAATAATGATATTAATAGAACAATAAAAATAACAAAGCTTAACAAAAGAACATTATTGATAATAACAATAACAACAAATAATAATGAATGATTGAAGTAATAACAATAGTAATAATAACAATGAAATAACAATGATAATTAGCAAACTGATGATGAAGCAACAATAACAATAATAATGATGAATAACATTAAAAAGAATGTTTTTGATGATGATGTTAAGAATAACTGATGACACAACTGCAAATAAACATGATTATTATAATTGTAAAAATGATAACGACGTATTCTTGGAATGAGGAATAATAATGAGAATAATGATTTTGATAATAGATGATAATATTTGATAATGGTATCGTCATTATATATTTTGCAATAATGTGTCTATTCATCTTTTCAATATTAAAATCTTTATCTTTCTTATTGTAATCACCTGCATGATTATAATCCTTGGTCATTTCTGTTATCATCATTATTATCATTCATATCATAATGACTATAATGAAAGCAAAATAATGACACACAAAAATTATCATAGAAATAAACGACTACTATTACTATTATTATTACTATTACTACTATTACTATTACTACTATTATTATTACTACTACTACTACTTCTACTACTGTTATTACTACTATTATCAGCTTTGTTACTGTTATTTTCATTATCATTTATCCCACGATCATCATCATTATCTTTTTATTATCATTACCTTTATTGTAATTATTATCATTGTTAAAGTCATTGTCGTTATCATTGCTTATTATTCATTCAGCATTATTCATCATTACTAACATTATCATCATCATTATCATTGTTATTATCATTGTTATTATTATCATTATTATCATTATCATTATTATCGTTATCATTATCAATATCATTATCATTATCGTCATTATTCTCATTATTATTATCATTAGTGGTGAAAGTTGTCTCATTATTATCATCATTATTTTCATTTTATTATTACTATCTTCATTTTACTATTATTATAATTATTATCATTATTATCGCTATTCTCGTTATCATTATCATTCTTCTTATTATCATTATCATTATTAGTGTTATAATTATTATCATCATTATCATCACCATCATCGTTATTATTATTATCATTAACATTATCATACCTACAGTTATCATTGTCATTGTTATAATCATCATTTTTATAGTAATTATTATGATTATTACTAATATTACAATTAGCACTATCATATTATTATTATTATTATTATTATTTTATTATATTTATTATCATTATATTTATTATTATTATCATTATTATTAATTTATTATATATTATTTTATTAATATTATTATTTTATATTATTATTATTATTATTATTATTACTATCATCATCATCATTATCGTTATCACATCATAGACGGCGGGAAAAATCATCTTTATTCATATCATTCCCTTTCTATTTTAAAATAACATTTATTTTCTATTTATCTCTCTGCGCTTATTTCTTATTTTCTCTAACGCTATGATATATATATATATATATATATATATATATATATATATATATATATATATATATATATATATATTATATACTATATATGTATTAAACCAACTGCATTTATTTAATTATATGAACTTACTTAAATCATCTCTTTAAAGAAAATAATTGACTATAACAAGGAAGGAAGGAAGGGGATAAGTAAATTCAAATTCAAAATAAATCAGGAATAGCAGGAATGCCAAGGGGAAAGAAAGAAGGAATAAGGAAGGGGGAGAGGGAAGAGATGAAGAGAGAAGAGGGGAGAAAGGAGAAGCAATATTGTTTATACACTCAAATCAAATCCATGAAACAGAACAAAATAACAGATGTCCGAGGGAAACAAGGAAGAGGAAGAGAGAGAGAGAGGAGAGAGAGAGAGAGAGAGAGAGAGAGAGAGAGAGAGAGAGAGAGAGAGAGAGAGAGAGAGAGAGAGAGAGAGAGAGAGAGAGAGAGAAGAAGAGAGAGAGAGGGAGAGCGGAGGAACGGAGCAGGGAGAGGAGGGACGGGAGGGAGGGGGGGAGGGAGAGGAGAGGGAGGAAGGCATATTATTATTCATATACGAGAGAGAAGAAAGAAAAAAAATCGTCTCTCGATGAATAATTCTCCGAGCGTGTAGACAATATAGCTCGCCCGGAAAGATTTCAACGCACAGGGTGGGAGTGAGTCCAGCAGACCCGCACTCGCTCGGCTGGAGAAACGCGGGGTGTGTGGCCGTGGATGCTTGTTTTTTTTTTTGAGTTGTGGATGGACTTCGCTTGTTTTTTTTGGGGTGTTTATGAAGGAGAGGGGGGGGGAGGTAGATCGGGGTAGTTTAATAGATATTGATAAATAGAAGTGATCCAGACGGGAGAGAGATATGAATACCTGTGGTTTAAAAATGAGCGAGGGAATACTTACCACCACTTCGGTTCTCGAGCTTTCTTCCCCGTCGCGGAGATCGTGGCACAGAGCAGGAGCAGTGCCACCCCCGTCAGGAGGTGCCACCCTGCCACCTCCCTCCTCCAGCCGAACCTCATCCTCGAGCGCCCTTCGTCAGCAGGAGGAGGAGTGTCCCGAGGGAGGGCCTGGCAGAGGCTTCAGCGTCCTCGTAACCTATGTCGATGCCGTGGCGGTGGATCCCGTGTCATGCTCAGGGCCTGGTGCTTCGAGGAGGACCTGAGACGCTGAGGGGGAGTCTCGAGGTCCTTGGGGCAGAAATCGGTAAAACTCACGACCTCGACTCAGAGTCTGTCACTGAAACGACCGTTGTTGTTTTCTCAGCAAGTGTTTCCAATCAGCAGTTACACCCGATTGGCTGCTACATCCTCCACACTCGAATCACTAATCACTGCCAGAGTACTCAGCGAGCTCCTCCGGGCCAGGTTCTCTTAATCCTCGAGCGTCAAGCTGCGGGCTCACTCTCACCGACCTTACCCTGCCTTTTATTCACGAGAACAAATTCTGGAATTTCCAAGGGTTAAACGGGCGCGTCAGGATCACTTTGTTTCAATTAGGACGACCACACAATCTTAACACCATCGGGCTGCCCGGCGGGACGTTTCGCAAGTGAGCTTGACCAGCGTCGCTCGGGTCTATATATTTCCTTCCGAAGGACGTGATTCACAGGAAGAAAATGTCCTTTCCGAGAAGGCTCTCGAGTCACTTCCCGCCCGCACTCGCAGGGCGGGGGAGGAGGGGCGCCGCCGATCAAACGCGCCGCCGCACCGCTAACAAAACCCTCCCACGCTCGATAAAAATCACTACAATCGCATTCGTTGCCGCTCACACGCTGCACAGCGAGACAGGAGACCACTTCCGCGGGACGAGGCGTCAGAGCCCCTCCGGTGCACGAGAGAGAGAGACGATAAAGAGAGGAAGAGAGGCGGCGGAGAGACCCGCAGGTGAAGAGGCGACACGGCGCGGGCAGTGGCAGGCGGCTGGCAAGAAGTCCCACGGACCTCGGGAGATGATGTGAGCGTGAGGAGAGACCGGCCCGTGTGATCGGCTTCGAGGCTGTCGAGAGGGGCGGACTCGGCGCGGGTCAGATACACACCAAAGCGAGCCGACTTTTACACTGGCTAGGTCCTCCTGCGGCCGCGCATGCTCGCTGCCGCTTCGCTTCTCGCCGTGGGTCGCATGTCGATGAAGTGAACTACCCGGCTGGCTGCGAAAAAGCGGAGCCACTGCGGGGAAATTTTGCTACAGAAGTGGCCGCTAATCGGAGCACGTAGAGGCATCCGGCAACCCAGGTCAAGGCGCATGCGTGGAATCACCAGGTGTGTGCCGCTGCGTGTGGTATCCGTCGCTATGTCAGACAAACCAATTTATATCAGGCCATATCTTAATGTTAGCCCAGACTAGTTGACCAGCGTGGCTCAGCCCGATGCCTGCCTTCCCGACGGAATTAATGATATCTTTTTCACGTAATTGGCCAATTGAAATCGCCTCTTCGGAAGGTGATGAAATATGGTTTTAATTACTCCTGTAATGGAAAACCATCGGTCTGTATGGGCGGTTTCATTAGCGGAGATCTACCGTCACGAGACACGAACAACTTTCACTTTTTTGCGATGGATTATCTACTGTAATGTCATCGCCGACTCAAAACAGAAAAATAATATACCTTTAAAGTTAATGATGATAGATACGCCTTTCAGTAAATAAGATGATATAATTTCTTAAGAGATAAGAACTCTCACTTCCCGGGGGAGGAGAGAATAGGAAGAGGGAAAAGGGGAAGATATGATAACATAAAAGGGGAGAATGAGCAACAACAAGGACAGGAATTAAGCAGAAACGAAGATAAATAAAGGAATATGAATAAACAAAGAAATATATAGAGAAATAAACGAAGAAAGAAAAGCGGGAGTACTATCTAATGAAAATATTAAGAAAGGAAAAGTAGAATGGAATGGAAAGTATTAAGAGGAGGAGGAAGAGGGAGAGGAAGGAAAGGAGGGAGAGGAAAAGAAAGAGGAGGAGGTGAAGAAAGAAGAGAAGGAGGGGGAGAGGAGAGAGAGGGGCAGAAGAAGGAGGAGGAAGAGGAAGAGAAGGGAAGGGGAAGAAGAAGAAGAAGGAAAGGGAGGAGGGGGAGGAAGAAAGAAAGAGAAGGAGGAGCGGGGCAGAAGAAAGAGAAGGAGGAGGGGAAAAGGGAAGAGAAGGAGGAGGAAGGAGAAAAGGAGGGAGGGAAGAAGGAAGACCGGGAAGAAGAAGAGGAGGAGGAGGAGGAGGAGAAGGTCCCGCGACGAGACAATGCAAATGGAAGGCCCGACTCGACCCCTCGCTCGAACGCACGACCCGGATTCAGGGACCGCCGCTTCAGGGATGGGAAACGACGGAGATTTCAGTTAGCGCCAGTGGGTTATGATTTTTGGTTGTATTTCTCTCTTTCTCTCTGTTTCTCTCATTTTCCTTCTTCTCTCGTCTTCTGTGTCTTCTCTCTCTATATATCTATATTCTCTCTCTCTCTTTCTCTCTCTCTCTCTTCTCATTCTCTCTGTCTTCTGTGTCTTTCTCTTTCTCTATCTATCTCTCTTTTCTCTCTCTCTCTCTCTCTCTCTCTCTCTCTCTCTCTCTCTCTCTTCTGTGTCTGTTTCTCTATATCTCTCTCTCTCTCTCTCTCTCTCTCTCTCTCTCTCTCTCTCTCTCTTCTCTCTCTCTCTCTCCTCTCTCTCTCTCTCTTTCTCTCTCTCTCTCTCTCTCATGTCTCCTCTCCTCCTCGTCTATCTATCTATCTATCGATCTATCTATCTATCTATCTATCTATCGATCTATCTATCTATCTATCTATCTCTATCCTATCTATCTATCATCTATCTATCTATCTGCCTCCTCCCATTTCCTATCTCTTTTCTTCATGACTTAAAAAAGCGTAAGAAAACTAATTATCAAATCTCTCTTCAATGACTGAAAAGTCGTAAATAACAAAACTAATTATCAAATCTTCTCCCTCGGTCATGCCAACTTCGAACCTTCAAGAAAAAAAAAAATTCTCGTAGCCCTGAGAATTTGAATATTAAGAACCCCTTTTCCACCTCCCGTCGTCTTCGTTCAGCCACAACGAAGACGACGCTTTTAATCGCAAGGAAAAGGAGGGAAAATCGTGCCGGAGAGCCCCTCGCTGCCCCGGTGTCTGGTTACCCCCGAAGGCGCAAGCTCTCGTCCCTTCGTCGTCCTCGCTCCTGAAGGACGGGCGAAGGGGGGGAGGAAGGGGAGGGGGCCGAGGAGCGAGTGCAGTGGAGCAGCGCCACTTAGCTCTAATTGCTCATAATTGACTCCGACAATGATGAAAGGGGGCGGAGCCAGACATAAGGTCATGAGGGGCTGCCACCCAGTTTCCGTGACCTTAGCCAATCACAGCCCTGGACAGCGTAAGGATCATGTCACGTCCACCAATGACAGGAGCCCGAATATTTAACATGCAGCGCGATGTTCTCTGGCGAAATTTGGGGAGCGGAGTAATTTTCCCGACGCTATTTTTTTTTTTTTTTTTTTTTTCTAATTCACAACGGACAATGTATTTACCCTGCTTGGTGTTGAAGGCGGCCCGCTGAACTTTGGGAACGACAATAACATGATAATTCTTTTTTTTTCTGTCTCCCCTTTCTCTCCGGACTGAAAGAAACAGGATCCAGGAATTAGTCAGAAGATTCGTCATTACTATGCAGATGACCTGAAGCCATGCCCAGGCGCTCCGTTGTTGCATATCGCGTCTTTGTCTTTTCTCTCGTCCTGTGTCTTTGTCATTATCATTTTCTTCGGGAACTTTGGGGAATCGGGGCGAAGAGAAGGTCGTCTTCTCCTCTTCGAGTCGCCATTGTGAGAGGATCTGAACACAGAATGATATCCGGTTCTGAACACTTGTGACCTCTGCGCCGGCCGCGACCCCAGCTGCGTCGCCTCTGTATGGAGAGTCGGGTCTGCTCTCTTTCTTCTCTCTCTCTCTCTCTCTCTGTCTCTCTCTCTCTCTCTCTCTCTCTCTCTCTCTTCTCTCTCTCTCCTCTCTCTCCTCTCTCTCTCTCTCTCTCTCTCTCTCTCTCTCTCTCTCTCTCTCTCTCTCTCTCTCTCTCTCTCTCTCTCTCTCTCTCTCTCTCTCTCTCTCTCCTCTCTCTCTCTCTCTCTCTCTCTCTCTCTCTTCCATTTTCTCCTCTTCCCTTACTTACTCTATCATTATAATCTATTTCTCTTGACTGAAAATATTTTTTCTGAAGGTAGTAGGATACTATATATATATAGAAAACGTAGACACATTTTTTCGAATGCAATTTCTTTCTAACTTTCAAAAAAAAGAAAAAATAGAAGAGAATCGCAGACATATATACTGAAAATATGACAGTTACTGAATAATTAACTCTGAGTGTGAGACTTCATACCACGGAGACTCCTAACTTCCAAAATAACTTTGAAATAAGTTACACTGACAATTTTTTTTTACTCCGTACCATGAGATTCCTAACTTCCTGAATAACGTTTAAGCAAGCTACACTTAACTTTCCTTTTTCCGAACCATACCACGGAGAATCCTAACTTTAAGAATAAGTTTTAAGTAAGCTACACTGACTTAAATCTTCCTTTTTCCGACACCATACCACGGAGATTCCTAACTTTAAGAGTAAGTTTTAAGTAAGCTACACTGACTTAAACTTTCCTTTTTCCGACACCATACCACGGAGATTCCTAACTTTAAGAATAAGTTTAAGTAAGCTACACTGACTTAAACTTTCCTTTTTCCGACACCATACCACGGAGAATCCTAACTTTAAGAGTAAGTTTTAAGTAAGCTACACTGACAAACTTTCTGTTTTCCGATACCATACCACGTCCTTTTAAGTAAGTTACACTGACTTAAACTTTCCTTTTTCCGACACCATACCAAGGAGAATCCTAACTTTAAGAGTAAGTTTTAAGTAAGCTACACTAACTAACGTATTTTTTTCTGACTCCATACCACGGAGAATCCTAACTTTAAGAGTAAGTTTTAAGTAAGCTACACTGACTAACGTATTTTTTTCTGACCCGGTTTCCTCTCCATAGCAATATCGAAGCCAGAGGGAAGCTCGTGAGTACCGCTCCCTCACTCGTAAGACTTCCTACTCAAGTCGGGCTTTCTTTAAGATGCAGTTCGACGCCAAGACTGTGGTCGTGTCTTAGGGGTGGCTTTGCTTTTTACGAGTTTATCCTCTTGTTTTTTTTTTTCTTTCTTTCTTTCTTTTTTACGACCTCCCTCCCCCCCCCCCCTCTCTCTCTCTCTCTCTCTCTCTCCTCTCTCTCTCTCTTTCTTTCTTTCTTTCTTTCTTTCTTTCTCTCTCTCTCTCTCTCTCTCTCTCTCTCTCTCTCTCTCTCTCTCTCTCTCTCTCTCTCTCTCTCTCTCTCTCTCTCTCTCCTCCCTCTCTCTCTCTCTCTCTCTCTCTCTCTCTCTCTCTCTCTCTCTCTCTCTCTCTCTCTCTCTCTCACACACACACACACACATACAAGTCCGCGCACGTGTATATATGTTTATGTCAACACACCAGTGGCTGCCAAACACTGGAGTATAGGTACCTGAAAGTAAGGCCTATACTTGACCTATTGTATTCAACAAAGAAAAAAATTACTGTCATCTATCATTTTGTCGTCTTTCTCCCTCGATTATCATGCAATCGTTGATTATACCGGTTCTGCTAATGCAATCTCACCAAATACCATTTTTTTTTACCTTACTACAAGATACGACAGCTATGTTTACCGTATTTTTTATTCTGTGCAACAAAAGTAAATAGATTTTAGGACAAACAACAGGAATTTCGTAACACTAATACAGTAATATTTTTGGGTTAGTGCGCTATAAACAGTTTGTTGCAATACACGTCAGTAGGTAAGTATATTGGTTAGTTTTGTGACTTTTTAGAAAATTGATCAGTCTTGTTATCATTTTATATTATCATCAATATTATTTTATCATCAATATTATTATTATCATTATTGTTATATTATTATATTATTATCATTATCATTATTATTATTATTATTATTATTATTATTATTATTATTATTATTATTATTATTATTATTATTATTATTATTATTATTATTATTATTATTATTATTATTATTATTATTATTATTATTATTATTATCATTACTTTTTAAAAATCGGGTTGAGGAAATGCCTAAAATTTCAGTACATATGTAAATGCGCGTTTTTCGAATCTCCCTTTGAAATATAGTACATACACCGACCATATTGACGGTAATAACAAAAGCTTTTCCCTGTAAAGGAAGAGTAAAAACTTCGAACCTTATGTACAGAATGCCAAATATTCGTTTGCGTTATAACCCAGGTAGGTTTTCGTGCCAATATGGTTTGCCAAAAAAAAAAAAAAAAATCCAGCCATATTTCTTGGCTAACTCCTGAGGCATGAATGGCATCCAACGATTTCCAGTTTATGAATCTTAATGTATAAACAGTGTACGTAACTTTATATCGTGTGTATATTGTAATAGTAAAGTGTATTGTGATTTGCCAGTTGTAACAGAATCGTGACTAATAACAACGGTATCATCAACATCATCGGTAACATCATACAAATCATAATAATAACGTTAATAGTATTCACACGAATATATGAATTCGACAATTAAACACCTTGAAAGTTTCTTCGTACGACCTCTAAGTAAATCTTAAAGTTGGCCACCCATAAACCGGGAAAATGATTAAGTTCACGAAATGCAGTCTACGAGTTGCTGTCGGTGTTCTCTTGATCTCCTACTCAAAGAAAACGTAACGCTCGACATGGTGATATAAAAGCGCCATCTATTGCCTGTCCGCTGAACTTGTGAGGTATAGACCCTAGTTTTCACTTCATTATCTATCTAA
>NW_020869733.1:581158-583658 GCF_003789085.1 Penaeus vannamei | reverse complement strand
GTCAACAGATAAAATCAAATGAACATGATTACCAATATCCATTCCGATTTATCCATCGAAGTATGATTCCCATCTCTCCATCAGCTTATACCCTATCATATAAAGACCCAACGAGAAGAGCATATATTATCATTCCATCTTCTGTGTCTCTCTTTCTCTGCGTCTGTCTGCTAATCCGGTTTGTGTTTCCGCAGCCGGATCCGATGTACAGTTACGTCAGCCTGTCTAACCTGACCTTTCATCGCAAGACCACTGGAGACGCGACCTTGTGAATGCCTTGTGACAATCCTGCGTGACCTTGATCGTCTGGGGCTGATAATTGCTGCCGTGTCTCCCCCGATGACCTTGCCTGGGTTTTAAGGTGTCGTAGGGAATGTAGGGGAAAGGGGGTGGGGGTGTAGGGGCAGGTCCTGGGTCCGATTTGGATTTGGGTCGTTCGGTCTATGTCGTTTGGGAATGGGAATTGGGTTTGTTATCCCTTCCATTCCTAGACGCATCGAAAAAGCTGGCACGTGAGACCGTATGTAAGGACGTGTTCGGTGCGAGTAGCCCTTCCTGCTAACTGCCGTGCAATGATGGCTGCCTAAAGTACCCGGTGTGCCATTACGATCAAGAAATGCCCCAGCAAACGAGCGCGTCGCCCGCCACGAACCGCGAAGAGCCCGTGCGAGCGAGCGAGCAGATCTGCGGCGGCGTCGGCGAGGAGGTCCTGCGCCGCGCCGCCGCCCCTTCGCCGCCGGTGCGGTGTGGACAAGCGGCGGCGCAGGTGCAGCTTGCAGGATCACCGGTGTTATGAGGCTAACGTGAGCCCAAAAGACCAAAGTGAGTCACTAATTTTCTTCAAAGGTCGAAGCCGGGGCCTCGGGCTCGCCGGGGCCAGTGATACCAAGAGCGCCCGTCACAAAACCTTGGCCATTTTTCCTCCGGGAGCCGCGAGAGGGACCTGGATTTTCTCGCGCCGAGCCTTCAGTGGGGCTCGAACCTCGGCCGCCACGCAGTCTCACGGGCGTGATAAGTCCCGGCGAAGCGCGGGCGGAGCTGGCAAGCGGCCGGGAGGGCGAGCGAAAGGTGGTAACACTGCGGCCACACTCTGAGGCGGAATGACTGCGGGCTGAGCGATCTGGGCCGCCTCTCGCTTCGCTCAGCGCCGTCGCCCTCGCCGCCCCGATTGACTCCCAGGAGCGCTCTTCGTCGGCGCCTTCTCACGCCTGGCCTCCCGAACGCCAGCCTCCCCTCCCGCAGGAACCGCAGGGCCCTCCCCCCTCGCGCCCACGACCCACCACGCCCATCCCCCAGCTGCCGGGCGTCGAGGCGGCAGAACCCGCGTAAGATTCTGAAACGGCGCGCGAGACCAACCCTGTCATCACGTCAATCATACCCGCACGCAAATATCACCTCTAATTGCCTCTCCCCTTAAGTCTAATGTGCCATATTCGGCCACATCATCATGTGACTCTGATAGCCCTTGATGTTCTTGTTTCCACTAAAATTGGCCATTGAGATTACTAAATTAGTTATTCGGCCGTTTAAACACACCGGATCTCCAGGCTGTCGGACCGAAGCCGCGGCGACCGAATCCGTGTCGCTTTCGTCGCTCTCCATCGGCGCCGGATAAGAAAATCCAGAACCGGAATTGCTTTCTTTTCTTTTTTCTCTCGTTTTTAAAAGCAAGATGACAATAAAGGTCGAGGGCGTGGACATGACACCGTCCTGTCACGCCTTTTGAACTGTCATGCGTGTTGGTCTTTGTGTCATGAATGTCACTCCTTGATCATGCGAATTAGGAATCTGATCGTACTTTATGTGGCATTTTCGGTGACATAATTGTCAGTGACATCCACCAATATCAAAATGATGATTATTGCTATTGTTATTATCATTATTTTTGTAATTGCTATCATTGTTATTGTTATTATCGGTATTATTATTATTACTATATCTATTATTATTGTTTATTATTAGTATTAGTATTATTATCATTTTCACTATTATTATCATTATCATCATCATCAATGTTTTTTCATCGTTATTATTTCTGTTGCAATTGTTATCATTATCGCTATCATTATTATTGTTACTATTATTATTTATTATTATTTATTATTATTATTATTATTATTATTATATTATTATTTATTATTATTATTATTATTATTATTATTATTACTACTGCTAACTACTATTATTATTATTATCATTATCATTTTATCATTACTATTATTATCTCATTTTCATTATTGCTATCATTATCTTTATCATTTTTATTCCAGTCATTATCATCATTGTTATTTTCATTATCATTATAATTTTCATCAATATCATCCTTATCATCATTATTGTCATCATCATATTCTTGTCATCCTTATCATTAACATCCTCATTGTTATGAACATCATTATAATCATTAGCATATTATCATTATCCTCATTATCGTTATTATTATTACTGTATTTGTTTTCGTTATCATCATCTTGATTTTGTTTTTACTAGCATTAAATAC
>NW_020869733.1:566977-572667 GCF_003789085.1 Penaeus vannamei | reverse complement strand
TTACTTATATATATATGTATACATTATATATATTATAATCACATCACATATTATAATACATAGTATATACATGCACTATAATATTATATATATATATTATTATATATATATAGTAAATATAGTAATAAATATATAACTATATATATATATTATATATATTATATATATATATATATATATATATACTATATAATTTGATATATATATATATATACATATGTTATTGCGTATATTACTCTATATTTATGTAAATAAAGAGTACATACATATTTGTGCAGTATATAATATATATATATATATATAGTATATATATATATATATGATATATATATATATGTTGTGCATGTGTGTGCTGTGTGTGTGTGTGTGCTGTGTGTGTGTGTGCCATTGTGTGTGTGTGTGTGTGGTGTGTGTGTGCGTTGGGTGTGTGTATAGATATATAATATATATTATATATATAATATATATATATATATATATATATTTCATACGGTCTATATGTATGTATGTGTGTGTTTGTGAGTGCGTGCGTGTAATGTATAGCTTTCTCCACCCGTCTCACTCATCTCACATTCACCACTCTCTCTCTTCCTTCTCTCGTCATCTCCGCTTCTCTATTTGGTTTCATCTCTCTCTCTCTCTCTCTCTTCGCTCTCTCGCGGTTCTCTCTCTCTCTCTCTCTCTCTCTCTCTCTCTCTCTCTCTCTCTTCTCTCTCTCTCTCTCTTCTCTCTCTCCTCTCTCTCTCTTCTCTCTCTCTCTCTGCTCTCTCTCTCTCTCTATCTGTTCTGTCTCTGTCTTTTCCATTACTCTCTTTCTCTTTTCTCTTCTTCTCTTTTCATCCTCTTACCCCGCCTCTCTCTCCCTCTCTTCATTACTCTCTCTCTATCTTCTCTCTATTTTCCCCCCCCCCTTCTCTCTCTCTCTCTCTCTCCTCTCTCATCTCTCTCTCTCTCTCTCTCTCTCTCTCTCTCTCTCTCTCTCTCCTCTCTCTCTCTTCTCTCTCTCTCTGCTCTCTCCTCTCTTCTCTCTCTCTCTCTCTCTCTCTCTCTCTCTCTCTCTCTCTCACTCTCTCTCACTTTTCTCTACTTCCTATATGACATAAAAATATTTACATATTAATCGCTCTGCTTACCTTTTGCTAAAATGTTGTATCTTAATTCAGTAACTTAAAAAAAAGAAAAACACATATGAAAAATAAACAATTATTCCTTTTCAGACGAAGATACGTGAACTCGGAATAAAACAACTCTAGAATTTCACATAAGAACCAGTATTACATATCCTCATTTATCCTAATTCCTCATTTCCTTTTTTTACGGCTATCACTTCAATGACACACGACTTTCATAAAACAACAACTAAGTCATTTTGTCATTATTTCTCACGGACACTAAACGCCTCATTTATAGGGTATCACTGTAACATTACGACACTAATTCACTCGGGCACTGTCTGGGTATGGGCAGCACACCCACTCACGCGATGGTGGCACCACATGGCACTCCAAGGAGACGCGGCGGCACTGTTGGCTCTCGTGGAAATAAGTTTCACACTGAAGAGTTTTCGGCCTAGAGAGAGAGAGGGTCGGACGCCGGGGGCGAGGGGGTGGGGGTGCAAGTCCATGAGGCGGTGGGGCTCAAACAGAGGAGGAGAGGCGAGAGGATGCGATCTGAGACGAGAGAGAGAAGCGATGGAGTGAGAGGATGAGGATGGAGTGATTACATGTTTCTTTAAATGGATGAGAGGCCAGTGAGAGGTCAGAGAAATATGGAGAGGAGGCAAAACTACGAGGAGGCAGAGCAGAGACAAGAAAGGGAGGATGGATTAATGGAGAAGCGAGCGAAGGAGGAGTTGTTTAAAGGGAAGCGAGACGCGGGGAGGGGGTGGGGGTAAATGGAGTGAGAGGAGGAGGGACAAGTGTAAATGGAGGAGGGAAGAGAGAGCAGAGGAGTGTAAAGGAGAGAGGAAGAGAAGGAGGACGGTAAATGGAGAGAGGAAGCAGGAGAGGGAGGAGCGAGGTAATGGAAAAGAGAAGGACAGGAGGACGCAATATGGACGGAGGAGAAGGAGGTTAAAAGGATGATGAGCATAGAGGAGGATTACCGTAAATTATAGAGGAGCTGAAGAGAGGAGGAGAGAAGAAGAGGAAGAGGAGGAGGGAAAAGAAAGCGGACTACGTATGAAAAGAAAGTGGTCAGATGAGAAGAATCTAGGAGGAGCAGACGCCAGAAAAAATATGATGAAAAAAAGGCCATGGTATGAAGAACAATAACCAGCCCCTCTTCTGCTACGTTGGTTGCGATCGAGTACTTAAAACCCTTTCCTCACTACACTATATGGCCTATGGAAGGAAAAGCCGTTACGAAGGGGGGAAAAAAACAAAAAAGGCGAAAAAAATACAAGGAAAAAAATAGTCTGCTGAGAAGAATGAGTTGCGACTAGTATGATGTGAAGAGGAGGAAGGCCCGAGGAATAGAAGATGGAGGAGGAAGAGGAGGGGAGGGAAGAGAATGAGGAAGAGAGAGGAAGAAAGAGGGGAGAGTAAAGGAAGGAAGATGAGGAAGAGTGAGGAGGAGAGAGGAGATAAGAGAGGGATGAGGAGAAGAAGAGGAGAGTGGAGGAGAGGAGAAGAGGAAACGAATGAGAAGACCAGAACGAAAAACATAAGCCAAGACGAAGGAAAAAGAAGAAAACCGAGAGTGCGGAGGGAACGAAGACCGAAAGAAGAAGAAAAAAAAAAAAATAAAAAAAAAAAAGAAAAGAAAAATAAAAAAAATAAAAAAAAAAATCAAAAGCTGCCATTTTTCGGTGTTTCTCAAGACGAAGGAGGGAGAGAAGCTGTGGATCGAAGTCTTATGCGGCGAGCTTTCGGTCGAGACCCATTAGGAAAGCACCCGAACATTGCTGGCTTCGTGGTGTTGTGTAGGAAGGTATATATAATATATATATATATATATTATATATATATATATATATATATATATATATATTATTATATATATTATATATATATATATGTGTGTGTGTGTGTGTGTGTGTGTGTGTGTGTGTGTGTGTGTGTGTGTGTGTGTGTGTGTATGTATGTATGTGTAGTGTATGTATGTATGTGTATATATATATGTGTATACTATATACATATATATAGAGAGAGAGAGAGAGAGAGAGAGAGAGAGAGAGAGAGAGAGAAGAGAGAGAGAGAGAGAAGAGGACTCGAGAGAGAGGAGAGAGAGAGAGAGAGGGAAGAGAGAGAAAGAGAGGAGGAGAAGGAGAGACTGAGAGACAGACAAGAGAGAGAGAGGGGAGATGAGTGAGAGAGAGAGAGAGAGACAGAGACAGAGACAGACAGACAGAGAGAGAGAGAGAGAGAGAGGAGAGTGAGGGAAAGGACAGAACAAGAGAGAGAGAGAGAGAGAGAGCAGAGAGAGAGAGAGAGAGAAGAGAGAAGAGAGAGAGAGAAGAGAGAGAGAGAGAGAGAGAGAGGGAGAGAGAGAGAGAGAGAGAGGAGCAAGAGAAAGAGAGAGAGAAGAGAGAGAGAGAGAGAGAGAGAGAGAGAGAGAGAGAAGAGAGAGAGAGAGAGAGGCGGCGGTCACAGTGTCGCCATTCGCTCACCCTGTCACACCTGTACTTCGAAGCCATAACTCGTGCCTCGGGCCCGCTGCTCCATCCGAGAGGGGGGGGGGGGGGTACCAGGAGGGTTGGGGTTGGGGAGGGAGAGGGAGGGAGGGAGGGAGGGGGAGGGAGGGAGGGAGGAGGGAAGGGAAAGGGAATGAAGGGGAATGGGAAAGTGGGGAGGGACGAAGAGAAGGAAGGAGAATGGGAGAGTCAGAAAATAAAAAGAAAAGAAGAGGGAAATGGGAGAAGAAGAAGCACTCAAGAATAGGAAGAGGAGATAGAGAAAGAAGAAAAAAAAAAATAGAAAAAATATATCATCAGAGAAACAAATCGAACAGGGAGACGGAGAAAGAGAAAAAGAATCAAAACAGAATAAAAGATAATAGATGAAAAGACCGCTATCGAATGCCAAGAGCCGAGTGCAAATGCAGTTCGCGATTGCATACACCCGTGCATGGCTGGTGTGTTAAGGTCACACCGGACTTTACTGCCTTTCGTAACGATCCCAGGATACTGAAGCTGCGGTGTCGTCTTCCAGTGAGGAATTGCTCGCGTCTAAGTCATCTCCGGGAGAGACTTAGAGAAAAAGAGGACAGAAAGGGAGAGAAGAAGAGAGGAGAGGAGGAGGAGGGAGAGAGAGTTGAGGAGAGAAAGAGAAGGAAGAGAGAGAGAGAGAGAGAGTCTAATATAAATAGACAGATAGATACACAAACAGACGGGATAAACAGACAGACAGACAGACACAGAGACCAGAACACAACAAAGGAGGAGAAAAAAAGACAAAGAGAAATATTCTTGTTTTACCAAGCGACCCTCTAACAATATCGGCTTTTTAGCATCGAGAAATATTTTCGGTAACTCACGGCTGTGTCCAACGAGGTTCCTGCACCACCTGTTGTTACCAGCGCCGGCCATAACCTGCCAGAGCGACTCATCATCACCACCTGTACCAGCTGTGCACACAATGCCACCTGCTGGCTCTTTTGTGAGTCCGTGAGCCGATGTTCTCATTGTGTTATCAGAGACTGTGTTCTTTCTTTTTATTTTTTCCTTTTAAAGTTTTTTTTCTTCTTCTTCTTCCCTAATTGTCTATTCTGGTGTATTTCTTATTTTTCCCTTTTCTGTATTTTTGCGTTGTTTTATTTTTTTCCTTTCTGTTCCTTTTCTTCTTTTCCTTTTGTATCTACACTGTCCTTCGGTCCTTAAACCAGTCCATATATTTATATTTTCACTCCCTGTGTCCTTATTCCACATGTGTATTTTTTTTTTTTTTTTTTTTTTTGTCCTCATTCCCTGCATCCTGAAATCTCCTCCTCCCCTCCCTCCTCCCCTTCCCCCCCCTCCCCTTCCCCCCTCCTCCCTTTCCCCCTCCTCCCTTTCACCCCCCTTCTTCCACCCCAGCGACGCCCCCCCCCCAACCCCCCACTACCACGGAGGCCGAAGCATGTGAGCGAGTGTAGGTGTTGTGTGTCTCTTAACTGAGGTGTTATATTTACCACTGTGGTGAAGGGTGCAGGACGAAGGGGAAGGAGAGGGGGGAGAAGGAGAGGGGAGGGGGAAGAGAGAGCGGGGGGAATGGAAAAAGAAGGGAGAAGGGGGGTATGGGTTAGAGGGGGTCGGGGGGAAAAGAGGGTGAAGGTGGCACGGAGTGGTGAAAAGAGAGGGGGGGGGTAGGGTAGGAGTAAGGGGGGGGTGAGTGTGGCACCGCCGGTGTTTGGTCCAGCTGTCAGCGGTGGGACCAGCAGGGCATTTATCCCGGCAAAGAAGTGCCATCATGACTAGTGCTTCACCTCTTTACTGCCTCGCTGCTGTGTGGCACCCCCTCTCAGAGTGCCTTGGGTGTGGGGGGAGGGGTGAGGGGAGAGGAGGTGGGAGGAGAGAGGGAGAGAGGGAGGTGGAGGTGAGAGAGGGAGATAGAAAGAGAGAGAGAGAGAGAGAGAGAGAGAGAGAGAGAGAGAGAGAGAGAGAGAGAGAGACAGATAGAGAGAGGAGAGAGAGAGAGAGAGAGAGAAAGCAGAGAGAGAGAGAGAGAGAGAGAGAGAGAAAGAAGAGAGCGAGAGAGAGAGAGAGAGAAAGA
>NW_020869733.1:549477-556977 GCF_003789085.1 Penaeus vannamei | reverse complement strand
ACGGCTGATGTTCACGATAGTGATAATTGATATTAATAGTGGTAATAAGAGCTAGAAATGATTATAATTACAACTTAAATGATAATTGCATTTAAGAGCTGAATATCACCAAACTATTAGTCGAGATACAAAAATAACAATAACAATTATGCTAAAGGTAGTACCAAATAAAGGCAATCATAGAAATATTACCATTAAATAAGGCGGTAATAAGGGAAAATTATAATGATCAAACTACTGTTATTACTAATGCCCTTGTTAGTAATTATGATGCTAATGGTCAGCTAACAGTCATTAACAAAGACATACCCGGTGAAAATAATGACATAAATCAAGGAAAGATTATTCTGATCATAAGGGCTATAATAATAGCTGTGTCATAATTATAAGGACAAACATCATAGTGTTAATGACAATGATAATGAGGACCACAAGAATGAACATCTAAAATAAGAGAATAATAAAAAAGTGATAATCATAATAACAACAGCAATATAATAATGATGGTTATGATAATAACAGGAACAGTAGTTTTGGTAAATCTAAAAGCCGTTATTACAACTTCCATAGTTATTGTCATTCTCAACAATATTCTCATGATTCACAGTGCGAATGATAACAATGATTTGATAACAATACTGATAGATACTAGATGCACGAGAATGACAGTGCAAAGCAGTGATTACCCATGACCATAATTACAATGACAACAATAGGGACATTATCACTATCATAAACACCATTATCATTATTACCATTGTCATTACCAACGCAATCACGGTTACCTTTGTCGCTAACACCATCCGAGTGCCAGGAATGATAAAAGCAATATTAAGACATTATAACAGGAGTGATGATGTGCCAAACCCTGTGAGGAGGCACTTTGTAAACATAAAAACTCATTATGTGAGTCAGGTTGCACAAGCCTGGCCATGGTATTTTTAATGTTTTATTCTAATATTTCTGCCATGATGATAAGTTTATTATTGATATCCTTATAATGCGATTATTAATGTAATCAAAAGTATTAGTGTTGGCTCTTTCCCTATCTTTATTATGATCAGAATTGTTGGCACAGCAGTAATAATTTTATAAAGTTTGTTAACATTATAGTTACATCACTTCTAGATAATGGGATAATAATATCGATGATGTTCTTTATCCATTAATGGCAGTGTAATAATGATGATATTGCAGTAAAAGAAAAAAAATGACTGAGCAATAATGAAATGCATATTACAAAGAAATTATAATAGAAAGAATAAACCGTAGAAATTTTACCATTTCTTTGTATTTACTTCCCATCACAATTCCACAAAAAGACACAATCTGCTCACAAATCCACAAGCCCTTTGCCATGATTTCCTTTTATTGATTTCCTACGATATCGTATCTGTTGTCCTGCCAGCTTTCATGACTCGGCAGTGCATGACAAAACCCAGCATGATAAGCCACGTGTTGCAGCGACTGTGTGCGATAGAGTCTGCGGTTTCGCTTCCAAGACGGATGGCGCGCGTGCATAGTGTTTGCCGGGGCCATATTGTGAGTCGGAGTGATGTAATATAATGAGGGAAAGTGATGGCATTGTGAGGAGGAAGACGAAGAGGAGTAGGGGGAGGAAGAAGGAAGAGGGAGAAGGAGGGGGAGGACGAAGAAGAAGAGGAGGAGGAGGAGGACGAAGAAGAAGAGGAGGAAGAATACATAGCTGAGTGGAAGCTAAGTATTATCTGATGCAAAGAATACGTCTTAGCCATAAGTGATATGAAAGAAAAGAAGCCAGAAAGAAACACCGCATAATAAGTTCCTCCCAGCGACGTAGGCGAAGAACAAGAGAGATGGCGACCGCAAATGCTGCAGGAGGAACCGTCCATGTATCATGTTCGTGTTCCTTGCAAGAGCGTGGCCAGGCTGCACCACTCTGCTCACCTAATCCCGTGTTGCACATGTTGCGATATGTTTACAAATTTGTTCCTGCTACTGCATCTTTAGTGAAGCCCATGATGTAAACAGGAGAAGACCACCTGCATTAAAAACGACAGCAATTCTTCTCCGTTGAAACCAGTATAAATACACACGGTAATAGTAGTTATGTACACAACAGTAATTACTGCTGCTGTTGGAAACATCCCTGGAGGTGCTGCTCATTCTCTTGTCACACTGTGATACTTCTTGTCCCAGGAAAGTTTTCTGTACGCGAGGCATGGCAGCTGCTTCCTTCAGGGAAATTGCTACTTCTTTTTAGATGAAAATAACAGTTGGGTCACTTGTAATAGTGAGGGAAATATACAGTATTCCGTTTAACAATCCTTTCTGGTATTTAGTTGTTGCTAATGTCTATAATATTGCTTTCAGTACTTTTTTAAAAACTATTTTAAATCACTCGAAATGCAATGAGTCAAGAAGGTAGAGATTTGTTTGATTTGAATTAATTTGACTTGTTTGATGTACTTGTTGTACTTGCTTGGTGTCCAGGCAAATCACGCCAAGATTTCCACGCACCGAAAAGGGACAAACTCAAAATAATATCATACTCATCATTGACAAAGATCACTTCTTCCTTTCTACCTTTCTACACCATTATCTATCTTCCTTTTGAGGATTTCGCACACTCCACACGCCCTTCGTTAAACTGCGCAGGTTAGTTACGCGAGCAAAAATAGTTTTTTTTTTTCGGGCCAGGGGAATGCTTGTTGGCTTTCGCGTTGGGTAATTAATGTGAAATAAAAGAGAAACATGTGGTTTATGCAGGGCAGGGTGAAGTGCTACTGTCAATGTATGCAGCGTGTGTGTGTGTGTGTGTGTGTGTGTGTGTGTGTGTGTGTGTGTGTGTGTGTGTGTGTGTGTGTGTGTGTGTGTGTGTGTGTGTGTGTGTGTGTGTGTGTGTGTGTGTGTGTGTATGCGCGTGTGTATGTGTGTGTGATGATGCGTGTGTATGTGTGTGTCACAAACTCTCCCCACACCCATACAAAATACAAGAAAACTAAAAATAAAATCCTCTCTCCTTTCCCAAGAGGCGCATTGTCTTCCTCCAAAAAAAATCCCATACGACAGAAAACTCTCGCAGGAACGGAGCAGATAATGACCCCCAAGTAAGTCTGGGGATCTGGAGAGTAACAAACAATGGCAGGATTCGTCCGAGGTCCACAGCGCCGCAGATGTAAACAAACAGCCTGGCCCTCAACCCTTCCGGAGGAGGAGCTGGTCGGGGAAGGAGAAGAGGATAAGGAAGAGGGGGAAGAGGGAAGAGAGGATAAGGACAAGGGAAGAGATAAGGAAGAGGGGAAGAGGAGAGGAAAGGAAGAGGGAGGAGAGGATAAGGAAGAGGGAAGAGAGGATAAGGAAGAGGGGGAAGACGGAAGAGGATAAGGAAGAGGGGGAAAGAGGGAGGAGAGAAATATTGTTGGGGAAGGAGGAGAGGATAAGGAAGACGGGGAAGAGGGAGGAGAGATAGAGGAGGAGAAGGGAGGCTGGGTGAAGTGTCTTTTTTCGTGAATGTTTTTTTTTATTATTTATTTTTATCTATTTAATATTCATTAATTTATATTTATTATTATTTATTTTTATCTATTTAATTATTCATTCATTTTAGAGAAATTGTTAATAGGTAGTAGAGAGGCGATTTGTAAGAATAATTTTGGCATTTTGTATAAAATCTTCCATGGAAACAAACAATTCACAAAAGAACAGAAATTCAGAATCGAAAATCAGATCAAAAGGAAACAAACCAATCATACAATCAACAAAAAAACCAAAAACAACACACAAAAAAACACTACACACAGAACACACACACACGCACACACAATAATCTTCACACATAACCAAACCGCGCGCAGGTATGTGTGGTAACAACGCTGATAGTGACAAATCATAGTGGCGGGAGTGCTATTTATCACCCCTGTGTTATGACCCTTAATGGTATGCACGAGAAAGATGGATGGCCACAGCGGGATCCGACCTGATAGCGCCTCTTGCACCGACCGGCTGTGCCCGTGGCGGAGGCTGCGGCGGCGGTCACGTGGTGCTGGGTCGGTTGTAGGGGCTGGTGTTGTTGGCTATTGTTGTTGTTGTTGTTGTTGTGTTGTTCTTGTTGTAGGGCTGGTGTTGTTGTTGTGTTGTGTGTTGTTCTTGTTGTAGGGGCTGGTGTTGTTGCTGGTGTTGGTGCTGTTGTTGTGTTGTTGTTGTTGTTAGCATTATGTTATTATTAGCATTATGATTATTATTAGTAGTAGTATTAGCATTATTATTATCATTATTATTAATTATTATTATTATTAGCATTAGCATTATTATATTAGCATTAGCATTATTAGCATTATCATTATTAGCATTATTATCATTAGCATTATTATTATTAGCATTATTTATTACTATTATCATCATTGTTATTATTATCATTACTGTTTTAGTACTGCTACTAATATGATAATTATTGTAATCATCATCATTATTTTCATTATCATTCATCATCATTCTTATTCTTATCATTATTATCAATCCTATTATTTTTATTATTATTATTATCACTATTATTATTGTTGCTATTATTACTATTATTATTATTATCATTATTATCATTGTAATCATTATCATTTTTATTATCATTATCATTATTATCACCCTTATCATTATTACTATTATCATTATTGTTTTTATTATTATTATTATTATCATTGTTATTATTAATATCATTGATACCATTATCCATGTTGTTGTCGTTGTTGTTAATCATCATCATCATCATCATTATTATCATTAATGGTTTAAGGTACATAAAACTGATAATGTTATCAGTGTCTTTACTTTATATGATTATTGCTATTATTATCATTATCATTACTATCATTATGACTATTTCAATAGTAGTGGAAGTAATAAATAATTATTTTCATTACCATTGTTACTATTATCATTATTGTTGTTGCCGTTGCTGTTATAATTATTGATATTACTATTATTACTATTTTCCATTATGATTATTATTATCATTATTATTAATTATTATCATTAATTATTATCATCATTATTATTATTATCATTATTATTATTCATCATTATTACTGATTATCATCATTCCATTATTAATATGATATTCATTATAATCATTGATATCATTATCATTATTGTTATTTTCATTATTGTCATTATTACTATTGTTGTTACTACTATCATTATTATTCTTATCATTATTATCATTATTATAGTAATTATCATTATCATTATCGCTGTTGTTACTATTATTATCATTGCTATTATAATCATCATCATTATTACCACAATCATTTTTAGCATTATTGTTATCATAGTTGTTATTAATGTTACCAGTATTGTCTTCATCATTATTATTGCCATTATCATCATAGTTATTATTTGTAATTATTGTCATTCTTTTATTAGTATTTCATTATTATAATTGTCATTACTGTTAATAATTGTTATCATTATTACTATTATCAATATTGTTTATAATTTTTAATCGTTATTATTATTGTTTTAATCATTTTTATTTTCCTTGCAATTTTCATTATTGTTATTATCATTTTGTTATATCATTGTTATTATCATTAGTTTTGTCATTATCATTGTTATTATTATCATTATTATCTTTATCATCATTATTATTATCGATATTGTTATCCATTATTACAATTGTCTTTTCTTTTTTAATATTATTATTATAGTTGTTATTGGTTTTTATTAATATTAATTTCTTATCATTATCATTATTATAGTTATCATTACTCATTGTTTGTTCTTGTTTTTTCATCATTTATTATCATTGTTATCATTACTACTATTATCAATATTATTATTGCTGTTATTATTATCATTATCATAATTATTTTTTTAACATCATTTGTATTATCATTATTTTTATTATTGTTATTACTTTCGTTACCATTATTTTCATTATTATCAATACATTATCATTATTATCAAGATTATCATCAAGATCATTACTGATGTTTATTGACATTATGCCATTATTGTTTTTATTTTTTGTTATTATTATTGTTATATTATCAATCATTATTATTATCATTAGTATTATTATTATTATAATTGTTTATTATTATGTCATCATCACTTTTATTATTTTCATTATTATCATCATTATCATCATCATTGTTTCGATAGGTTAGGTCAGGTAAAACACGCTTGTCATATTCCATTTATTCAAATCAAACGTGACAAAATTCGACCTGCAAAAGATTAACGTTATAGAAGAAAACCTAACTAATTATATACATATGTGCATACAGACATACATATATATGTGTATAATATATAATATATATATATATATATATATTATATATATATACATATATATATATATATATATATAGAGAGAGAGAGAGAGAGAGAGAGAGAGAGAGAGAGAGAGAGAGAGAGAGAGAGAGAGAGAGAGAGAGAGAGAGAGAGAGAGATTAATAATAATTCAAAAAAGCTTATAATCTAAATATTAATTACATAGAGGTGAAAGCTTGCAACATTCCGTGCCAAGTTCCTGCCCAATATTTCAAGTGCCAGGGCAGAACAGTGCCAAACAAGTTCATAACATTACATTCAGAGAGCCTATTTCAGTTTATCACAGGCAACATACACATTACAATCAAAAATTATTTATAGAAATTAATTATTTATTGAATACAAAATGCATATCAATTTGTTACCTCATACATAATCACAAATATATACTTTTCAAATACATTAACAATACAATTATCATTACTATCCCTATTGTTATTATCATTATCATCATTATTGTTATTATTATTATCAATATCATCACTATTGTTATTGTTATTATTATTGTCATTAACAATATTATTGTCATTATTATCATTATCATTATTATTATCATCATTATTGTTCTTGCCATTATCACTGTCATAATTATTCTATGATTATTGTTATCATTATTAATATAATCATAGTTAGTATTATTATCCTTATCATTGTTGTTAATGTTAAGTATTGCTAATATCTTTATCATTATCATTATTATCATCATCTTTAATATTGTTGTCATTATCATTATTGTCATGATTATTATTATCTTTATCATCATTATCATAATCATCATTATTATTATCACCATTATCATTATTGTTATTATCATAATTGTTATTACTATTATCATTGTTTTTATTGTGATCTATTGTTATTATTATCATTATCATCATTATCGTTGCTATTATCATTATCACTATTAGTTTCATCGTCCTTACCATTATGACTATCATCAGGAACATCATCATTATCATCATCATTATAATCAGTATATACTTTATCATTTGTTTGATTATTATGTTTCTCTCATCGTCATCATTGTGATAATCAATGTTATTATGGATATCGTTATCATCGTTGTTATGACCGTCTTTATTACTGCCTTTATTGCCATCATGACAAATACTTTTATTATTGTTTTTATTATTATCATTATTAATAATACTGCTATCATCAACACCATGATTATCATTACTATCGTTA
>NW_020869733.1:539477-541977 GCF_003789085.1 Penaeus vannamei | reverse complement strand
ACAAAAATTAGAAGGAAAAAAAAAAAAAATGAAGAGACAAGACGAAGAAGAAAAAAAAACAAAACAAGAAGAAGAAGAAAAAGAAAAAAAACAAAGAACAAACATAAAAAAGAAAAGAAAAAACAAAAAACAAAAAAGAAAAGAAGAAAAAAGAAAAAGAAAAAGAAAGAGAGAACGACAAGACTCGAAATGCCCCCGCTGCCATCTGCGACTCCACCAAAATACTTACGGTTTATGTGCTATTAAGTACAAGAAGCTGTATTCATGAGAGTGAGTCGAATACACAAGCAAGAGAAAGCATCCAGACACGCCTGCATGCACACATATACATGCAAATGCACATACCATCATGCACATGTACCAACAAACACTGGGAGACAAATGAAAATAGAGTGGGTAAAGTGATCGTAATGTTTCGTTCAATAAGGGAAAAAGTAAAAAAAAAAATATATATATCGTCCAGCTGTGTGTGTCATTGTCTTTCTTTGATGTATTCAGGTATTATTGTGGGATCAGCTGTTGTGGAAGGAGTAGTAATGATGCCAATATGTTATATGAATTGTGTATCTATCTTTTATATTTATGATGTAGCTTAGATATCTATATGATGATCTGTTGTATCTAGTTTTGTATTCATCTATATCTATATCTCTTTTTATGTCTGTTTATTTTGTGTATGTCTGTGATTGCAGGTGTGTATGTGCTTACATGTGCGTGTGTGTGTAGTTGTGTAAATATGTCTGTGTGTACTTATACACACATGAAATACATTCGCGTGCGTGTGAATATACTATATGTTTAAATGTGTATATGCACCAAGCACAATAATATCCGTTTGATACTGGTCGAGAGAGAGAGAGAGGAGAGAGAGAGAGAGAGAGAGAGAGAGAGAGGAGAGAGAGGAGAGAGAGAGAGAGAGAGAGAGAGAGAGAGAGAGAGAGAGAGAGAGAGAGAGAGAGAGAGAGAGAGAGAGAGAGAGAGAGAGAGAGAGAGAGAGAGAGAGAGAGAGAGAGAGAGAGAGAGAGGAGAGGAAGCAGTGAGATGAGAGAAAGAGAGAAAAAAGAAAGACAGAGACAGAGACAGACAGACAGAGAAGAGAGAGAAAGAAAGACAGAGACAGAGACTCTATCGCCCTTTCTATATATAATCTTTGTCATAGAACCTTGTGCTCGATAACGGACCATCTTTGCAATGTCTACCCTGTTGCAACGTACCTCGTGTTTCCCTGAAGCTAAAAGGGGTTTTACACGACCTAGTTCGACCCGTGTTTTGTCCTGTTTTGTTTTTAGTCTCCATAAGAGAGAGGATGAGAGTGAGTGAGCGAAAGATGGATAGATAGATAGATAGAGATAAATAGATAGATAGATAGAGAGATAGATAGATAGATAGATAGTTAGAGAGAGAGAGAGAGAGAGAGAGAGAGAGAGAGAGAGAGAGAGAGAGAGGAAGGAAAGAGAGAGACAGAGTGAGAGAGAAAGAGAGAGAGAGAGAAAGAAAGAGAGAGACAGTGAGTGAGAGAAGAGAGAGAGAGAGAGAGATGGCGAGAGACAATATATAACCAGTTGCAAGAGAGAGAGAAAAAAAGAGAGAAAGAGAGAGAGGGGGGAGAACGACAGAGACAAAGAGAGAGAGAGAAGTAGAGAAAAAGAGAACGACAGAGAGAGAGAAGAGGAGGTGAGATAGAGAGAGAGAGAGAGAGAGAGAAGAGAGAGACGGAAAAGACAGAGACAGAGAGAAAGAGTAAGAAAGAAAGACAGATACACAGAGAGAGAGAGAGAGAGCAGAAAAAGTAAATAGCTTCAAACGTGGCACTCTGTCAAAATTTATGACTCGGGTGCTTCCCGGTGACACCCGCAGATAGTGCCAAAGAGCCAACACGGCCCTGGGTTCGCTTGGCTACCCTGAATTCTCCTGATTCACTTAGCGTCAGGAGAAACGGTGAGAGATTGTCTCATAAACTGATTGTGTGTGGATTGTTGTTTCAGAGTATTCAAGGAACGAGACGAATCTCTTGCTAGAAATGAATTGAATGCGAGAAAGAGTTTTATTGGAACGAATAAATACGCTTTAATGGTGATGATAATGTAGCACCTGCCTCGCTGAAAAAGAAGCGAAGATATGAAAAAAAAGAAATAAGAAAGAAAAAAAGTGCAAAAAACACCACGTTGAGAAAAAATCACTTAAAAATCACTTACTTATTATATCTACTGTATATCTGTATTCTATATATAAGATGATTCATATGTCTTTTGGTATTTCTACGTCATTCAGACTTCACTGTCATTGCTGTATGATGTGTTATCTCTATC
Source organism: Penaeus vannamei (assembly GCF_003789085.1). Classification (NCBI taxonomy): domain Eukaryota; kingdom Metazoa; phylum Arthropoda; class Malacostraca; order Decapoda; family Penaeidae; genus Penaeus; species Penaeus vannamei. The sequence continues at coordinate 539,668 of NW_020869733.1, read as the reverse complement.
ATAATTGGCTTCATCTTTATAGCTATGGTATTCTGTTGCTATTATCATTATCACCATCATCATAATTAGTAATTAATTCCTTAATTAGAGTAGCATTATGATATTTATTTCCCTCGATTACTTCTATTGGTATCTTTCTTGCAATTGATTATATTACCATTATTTTCATATAATTACCTCTATTAATGCAC
>NW_020869733.1:526977-531977 GCF_003789085.1 Penaeus vannamei | reverse complement strand
CTTGGGATGTTTGGTGTGGTTGTGTTTTTGTTTGCGTTGGCGTGTGTGTTGTGTTGTTTGTTAGTGTGTTTGCGTTGTTTTTGTTTTTTTGGAGGAGGTGGTTTGTGTGTGTATGTGTGTTTAAGAGCTCGCGTGACTGTGTGTGAGTACGTGTTTGCCTGTGTATGAATACCCTATATTTCACAGCTTTTCTCGTCATTTTTGTTGCATTCATGGTGTATAATAAATTACCTTTCGCAGTATAACTTCCCAGCAGTCCAACAAACAACCATTCTTTCATTCTTATTTCATTTTATATTATTTATTTATTTATTATTATATTATTTATTTATTTATTACTATATTATTTTATTTTATATTTATTATTATATTATTTATTTCCACCTTCCATTCTTTTTCTAGATGTTTAATGCTCTTTGTATAAACTACAAGTTCTCATATTAACTCTAATGAACCTATTGTTAATAGTTAATGATATATCATCTAATTTTTCATCTACTAATTTTCTGAAGTTGTTTGATTATAATAACTGGGTATTAAGTCTGAGAGATTAAGAGAACAGAAAAAGTTCTTTGTTCTTTTATTATTATGATGATGATGATGATGATGATGATGACTTTATTGTATTATATTATTATTGTTGTGTTGTTGTTGTTGTTGTTGTTGTTGTGGTGGATGGAGGTTGGTTGTTCTTGTCGATGCTGTTATCATTATAATTCTTTTGTTATCATCATTATCATTGTTATTATAATCATCATCATTATAAGTCAGTATCATTCTATTGATTACATTATTATTATTATTATGTATCATTATCATCAATTATTATTATTATCCATTTATTATTAGTTATCATTATTATTATTATCAATTATAATCTTATTCATTACTTCTATATTATTATTATTATTATTATCATTATTATTCATTGTCATTATTATCAGTTATCATTATCATTATTCATTATCATTACATCATGTTAGCATATTGTTACTTTTATTTTTATCATCATTATTGTTGTCAGTATTATTACTGCTATCATTATTAATGTATTATTATTGTTATCATAATAACAACAATTATTGTTATTATCATTATCATCATTATTGCTATTGTCATTATTATTACTGTTATTATTATTATCATCATTATTGCTATTGTCATTATTATTACTGTTATTATTATTATCATTATTTTTATTGTTACTATTGTTATTATCATTATCATGTTATCAAGTTATTGTTATTATCATTCTCATCACTACCATTATTATTGTTATCCTCACTATCATTATTATCATAACTACTATCACTGTTGTTGTTATTGTTATTTTCATCATTATCATCATTATCATTAACACCTACGAATTACCATAACTGAAGTTTCCTTTATTACTAAAGATGGTACAAAATTACTGAGGGTATTCGTTTAACAATGAATTTCAGAATGCTACATGTTATATATAAAATACTAAATAATAGTAATATGAATATATAATTAATAATAATATAATATATATAATATATAATATATATATAGTATATATATTTATAACATAATATATATATATATATACTATATATATAATATATATATATATTAATATATATATATATATATATATATATATATATATATATAATATCATATTATATCCTTATCATTAATACTCTTTGCAACTGCATTATGATAATTAGCATCATCACTTTTATCTTCATGATCATGACAATTATATTTCTTATATTCGTGTTATTAGCAGTAAAACTGATTATAGCAATAGTCGTAGTTATTAGTTATCATGGTAGTAATACAAGTAGTAAAAGCAGAAGACGTAGCATTAGCAGGAAAAGCAGCGCGGGCGGCAAGCACACACACCGGCAAGCACAGCAGCAGCAGTAGCATCATTATCAGCGTCAATATTATTTAAGTTTTGTTATTAGCCTTAATGCATATCTTGTAGTTAATTGCAGCATTGTTAAGAAGTTAATTGTGGGTCGTTATAGTTGGGGTTCATTGTAGCCCGATGTTAATCTTTGTCTGTTGATTGTGCTGTAGTTCTCTTGAGTGTGTATTTATATGTATATATATATATATATATATATATATATATATATATATATATATATATATATATATATATATATATATATATATTATTTTTTTTTTTTTTTTTTTTTTTTTTTTTTTAGAGAGAGAAGAGAGAGAGAGTAGAGGAGCGAGAGAGAGAGAGAGAGAATGTTGCGTCAATTGCGTTAACATTGCACATGAATTTCACTTGATATTTTATTTTTACTCGAAAATAATACAGTTATCTCACGAAGTCAGATACATTAGGTCAAGAGTACAGACAGTTTGAACAATATGCAAGTCCATTTTTGTATCTTAACTGTATTAAATTTCATTGGTCTTGCTGTCAAGATGAAAGCGTGTGACTGAATTTTTTATGTACTTAATTGGACTGTGTGTTTGATTAACGATTCTTTGTATCTTCGCTGATCGAAATGCATCTTGACCAATTATACGACACTAATTCTGACTAAACCTGTTGTTGGGCTTTGTTCTTCTTTACCAAGTGCACCGTCTCCTGCCACTAACGGCGGGGACAGCGGGTGTAAATCAAAGCTTTCTTTAATCATCCCGCGAAAGTCCGGGGGAGGGGGGGGAGGGGGGAGGGGGGGGAGTCATGCGGGCGGCATCTACAAACGGCGGTGCGGTGCGGGCGGTGTGGTGCGGGCTTCTGAACGCACGGCCGCGGGTTGTATGCGTTGGATATGCGCCGTGCAGTCTCGTCGTGAGGTCCGGGTGTGATGATGCCTCGCGACTCCCAGCCATACTTCACCGGGGACGCCCCTCCCTTCGCCATTCCATAGCTCAGCGCCCCGACGTCGTCACCCTGGGAAAGGAATAGCGAGCAACCGGGACATCCCCTTGCGGAACTCCGACGCCGTTTATCAGCTGTGACACCGCGCTTCGGGAGAAATATTTATGGTGTTCCTGCTCGGGTTGACGCTCCGGGAATTTCTTATTGGGGGCGACTAAACCACGGGGATGGGGAGGGACTGTGAATTGTTGGCCAAAAGAAGATGGAAGAAAAAAATATCGAGCTACTAGTCCGATCAAGATGTCAGGAGGTTCAAGTCACAAGAGATGGGATTGTACGTTTTTTTTTCTTCTTTCTTCGCAAAAATAAAGAAAAAAAGCATATATTTAATAAAAACAGACATATTAGGAGGTTCATGGGCTCAATTATAGGCCTATGCATCTACCTTTTTTCACACCGACATCACGTTTCTTTTTCTCTTTTCTCCAAATTAAAAGACATTCCAAAAGACATAATGAAGACCAAGACATTTTCGGAATCTTAAAATCATACCAAGACAAACCTGAAAACTTGTAATGAGACAGACACCCACAGACAAACGGCATGTAAACAGAGACAGGAAGACACGTATGCAAAAACAACCGCAGAACACTCCGAGTGCCCCCCCCCCTCCATTTACCAATCAAAGTCTTTAATATTACCCCCCCATTCCATTCCCTTCCCCCTCCCCACCACAGAACCCAACCCCCCATTCTATTCCTCATCCTCTCCTTCCCTATTATTCTCCCTAATAACATAACGCCCCCCCCCCCCATTTCATTCCCCTCCTCTCTCCCACTCTATTCTCCCTCACCCCTTACCCTCCCCTATTTCAGAACCCCATTCCATTACTCTCCTCCTTCCTCCTTATCACACCCACCCATTACACAACACTTCATCCGCACTCCATTTACCTTCTCTCCTTCCCTTATTTTCCTTATCACGGAACCTCACCCCCATTCCACCCCTATTCCATACCACACCATCACTCCTCCCCATTCGGCCCCTCCCCTTCCCTCCCCCATTACCGCCTTCACCTTCCCCCTCCTCCTCACCATCCCACCTCCCCCCTTCCCTCCCTCCTCCGTCACCCCCTTCTCTCTTCTTCCCCCTCCTTTTAGTCCTTCCCTTTCCCCCTCATCCCCTCCCCGCTCACTCCCTTCCCCCTCCTTTAGTCTTCCCCCCCCTCCACTCCTTATCCCCACCCCTTCGTCCTCTATTCCCCTCCTACCCTCTTCCCTCGCCACCTCAACCGCCTTCCCCTCCCTCCTCCTCCCTTTCTTCCCACATACTCTCACCCCATCCGACGCTCCTCCCGCACTGGCACATCCTCCCCATCCCCTCCTCCCACTCACCTCCTGCATCCTTCCCTCCGCTCCACCTCCCTCTTCTTGTATTCCGTCTCTCTCCTGGCTCTCTCACATCCCAGTTCTCTTCACCTTTCTCCTTTGTCCCCATCCTCCCCTCTCTCTCCACTTTTTCACCCTCTCCTCCTCACGCCTTTTCCTAATAACCCACACTCGAAATTTCCGCTATCCCCTCTTTGCCATTCACCCTCGTCCCCTCTGCTCCTCCCACTCACTCCTCCTCCGTCTCCCCTCCCAAATAATCTCGCCAACTCGATAACCGCATCCGGCCTCATCCACTGCACTCTTCCGCCAACTCCTTTCGTCGCCCATCACACCCTACTCCCACTCACTCCTCTCACCCCCTCCCAAAACGCCATATCGAAAACCGCATCCCCTCCTCCCTCCCCCTCCGCAAAAGCCCAACTCGAAACCCGCATCCCCGCTCTCCCAACTCACACCTCCGCACCCCTCGTCCCATCCCCCTCCTCCTCACTTTCACCCTCCCGCCTCCCTCACACCAGTTCCCCACCCTATCGTCGCCATCCCGCCTGCCTCCCACTCACAGCCTCCCCCCCCTCCAAACCCCAACTCGAAACGACGCATCCCGGCTTCTCCTCCCACCCCTCCTCCCACTTCACGGCCTCCCATCCCCTCCCTCCTCCACCACCTCCCCCCCCCAGAACCCACTCTCACGTCCTGACAACCTTCACTACACAGTAGCGGCCGCGCCCAACGTCCTGATATTCATTGGACGCAATTTAGCCCCGGATTATATATGGCAGTGGACAGGC
>NW_020869733.1:504477-511977 GCF_003789085.1 Penaeus vannamei | reverse complement strand
TTTTATGATAAAGGATTTAAAACATTACACAGGCAAGGGTTATGCCACCTTCACCAATCTCCATGGTATTCTATATATAGTTTACATCAAGATACCAAACATTGCTTATGAAATGTATTTACTAGACCTTGGGGAAGTTGCCAGGAATGCTTGTGATATCTGAATGTCGTTCCAATCTTTTTCATGTATCCATTTCTCTCTCTCTCTCTTTCTCTTTCCTATCTAGTATCTGTTCATCATCTCTCTCTCTCTCTTCTCTTTCCTTCTATCTAGCTATTTATCTGTTCATCCTCTCCTCTCCTCTCTCTCTTCTCTCTTTCTTTCTCTCTCTCCTCCTCTTCCTCTCTCTCTCTTCCTTCCCCCTTCTCCTCTCCTCTCTTTCTCCTCTCTCTCTCTCTCTCTCCCTCTTCCTTCCTCTATCTCTCTCCCTCCCTCCAATCTCTCTCCTTTCTCTCTCTCTCTCTCCTCCTCCCTCTCTCTTTTCTCTCCCCGAATCCACTCACCCGAAAGCCAACCCCCCAAGAGCGGCTTCGCGACACCCGTCCAGATGATCGTCGAGTTAAGCTGTCGGAAAGTCTTATGCCATAAATCAGACTTATCGCGAGGATCCAGTCTGTCGTTCGGTATTTGCAAGAACGGCACGACGGGGCAATGTAAATTCGTAAAGCATCTGTTTGCTTAGTTTAATGAACTTGGTTTTTTTTTTTTTTTTTTTTTAATCTTCTAAGCTTTTGGGGTTCCTCTTAGGGGGTTCTCCAGGGTGATTGTGGCGACCAATTCGACTAAGAGCTATTCTGAAGTAGATAATTCTCTTCTCTCTCTCTCCCCCTTTTACCCCTATCTAGTCCTGCCAGGTCCCTTTCATAGAGGAAAAGATCTAGTTGATTATATGGGAAATAGAGCCTGGGGCGGAAAATAAACATATTTCCAGGAAGGTTATAACATTAATGGTTCCTTTTTTCATCATGTGATTTTTTTTCTTTTTCTTGTCTTTTCTATAGCCAGGCGTAAGAGGTTCATGGGCAGTGATTTTTAGTTATAAGACGCTTGACAGGAATCAAAGTCTAACAAAACTCTAACTTCTTTTTCACTTCGTATCCTCTTTAGATGATTTTTTATTTTCAGATGATTATAACATGGATGCTGGAATCATGTCTTTTATTCGAATTTCGTGACTTAACTGTCCTCTTTGCAACTAGAGTGGAATGAATTGTTTGGCATTAGTTACTAGGCCAGGAAACAATAGAAAAATTATGCATGCTGATTTCTCCGATACTAACCTGAATATTGGCACGTAGGCCTACACACCCATGCGCGCACTTACATCCTCACTCACTCAAACACACACTACACTGATTCACTAAGATCATCATTTGACCAAGAGTCAAATTTTGTCTAAGTATAAGTTCTTGAACCCACATCATTTAATTTTGATTGTTTACAAATTAAAGTACAATGAGATTCTTATTAGAGTGGGATATCCTTTAACAGAACAATAATGACATAAGTACGACGAGACAAATAACTGATGAAGCATATAATTGAGTGTATATATATATATATTTTTTTTTTCTCAACCCCCCTAACCCGTAAAGAAGTTGTTAACCTCAATGATTATGAACTTATTCCTCATGGTGCAATTTGCTCCCATTTGCGAGTAGCTGATTCCAGAGCATCATCAGGCTTTGTACAAATATGCCTCCATGAGAGAGAGAGAGAGAGAGAGAGAGAGAGAGAGAGAGAGAGAGAGAGAGAGAGAGAGAGAGAGAGAGAGAGAGAGAGAGAGAGAGAGAGGAGGGGATGAGAGAGAAAGAGGGCGGGGGGTGGATGAGAAAGAGAGAAGGGGGTGGATGAGAGAGAGAGAGAGAGGGTAGATGAGAGAGAGAGAGAGGGGGAGGTGGATGAGAGAGAGAGGGGGGGGTTGAGAGAGACAGAGAGAGAGGGGGGGAAGAGAGAGAGAGAGAGGGGGGGGGGGGTGAGAGAGAGAGAGGGGGGATGAGAGAGAGAGTGTGTGAGAGAGAGGAGAGAGGGGGGGGGATGAGAGAGAGAGGGGGGAATGAGAGAGAGAGAAGAGAGAGAGAGAGAGAGAGAGAGAGAGAGAGAGAATTTCATTTTCTCAAATTTCATTATGAGAACGACACTCGAGAAGAGACGGAGACATCCATACATTGTCCGAAATATATTTTCTCTTTATCGTAAATATATTTCTTTTGATTTAGTCTTTAATTTATTATTCCGGATGTCTTATTCATTTATTCTTTACTGCATCCGGATTTTTGGGCGTGTTTTCCTCCTCATCTCCGGATGTTGGGATTTACTTCTGAACAGAATGTTTTCTCTCGAGACAGCTGGTAACTGGATTTATAACCGGATCTTTTTATGTTTCTATAAATATATGTTTTCTGGGAAGCTTTATATCCGGCTTTTTTTGGTCTCTTTGTTTAGCATCAAAATAGTTTAATGGCCGTTTACAGAAAATTTGAATTATTCGTCTCCACTGGCCAACACTGCCTATATATTCTGATTGGAGACAATGCCATACATATATCAAAGAGTGAGAGAGAGAGAGAGAGAGAGAGAGAGAGAGAGAGAGAGAGAGAGAGAGAGAGAGAGAGAGAGAGAGAGAGAGAGAGAGAGAGAGAGAGAGAAGAAAAGAAATGGATATGTTCCGCATCTAAATATAATATTATATCTAAATAATAATGATAACACACACCGCCCACATATTACCTCTTCATTTCAAATTCGATAATTTATCCTAGAAATAATCACAACGAGAGATAAAGGACTCAAAAACGCCCGGTAACACAACCAGGTGTAAGTGATACCCCAAAAGCACCAACACCTGTTTGTTTTTGCTCCTTGAATGGCTCATTAAAATTACTGATTCCGTGCTATTGCTAGGCCCGAGGAGATAACAGCCCAGCCAGTTATAAGTGGGCGATAGCGTTCAGACTTTTAAACTCAAAGAACAGGTTAAACGCCGGGCTTCTGGGAACAAGCGACGAATGGCCTTGTTAGGAGAGAAAAAGATGGCGATCGTTGACTACTGGGTAATTCTTAGCTTTATTTTTAAAATCTATTTGCTAAGCTCACGTGGTTAATTCGTCATAGATATTTGTTATTTCTTAGTCTGTCGTCGCTGAGGTTAGAGGTATCACTAGATCTTTTTGAACAATGAGCACGAGTGAATAAGTTCACATTTATCTAATCACTGATACAAATGCACGCGCAAACAAACATACATACGCATAAACACGCATACACATGCAGAAATAGAGAGAGAGAGAGAGAGAGAGAGAGAGAGAGAGAGAGAGAGAGAGAGAGAGAGAAGAGAGAGAGAGAGAGAGAGAGAGAGACAGAGACAGAGAGAGAGAGAGAGAGAGAGAGAGAGAGAGAGAGAGAGAGAGAGAGAGAGAGAGAGAGAGAGAGAGAGAGAGAGAGGAGAGAGAGAGAGAGAGAGAAATGGATATGTTCCGCATCTAAATATACATTACAAAATTATGAATATACATCAGTTCCACATGAGTGTGTGTGTGAGAGAGAGAGAGGGGGGGAGGACGCGTTACTGTATGTAAAAATAATAAATACTTATTTATTTACAGGGTGAGATTGAAAGAAAGAGAGAGAGAAGAAGAAATAAATGTAAAGATACTAGAAATAGTCAGAGAATTTAACCGTGTTCAAGTATTTAACGGACTTTTATTCGAATTTCGTGACGTAACTGTTCTCTTTGCAACTAGAGTGGAATGATTTGTTTGGCATGAGTTACTAGGCCAGGAAACAATAGAAAAATTATGCATGCTGATTTCTCCGATACTAACCTGAATATTGGCACTTAGGCCTACACACTAATGTGCGCACTTACTCCATCCTCCACTCACTCAAACACACACAAACACACACACACCACACACACACACACACACTCACAACACACACACACACACACACACACTCAAACACACACCACACACACACACACACACACACACACACACACACACACACACACACACACACACACACACACACACACACACACACACACACACATGAAAACCTGATGTGCAATACTGAAAAATTCCCAGAAATTAATAGCGTGTATACAGATATCAATCATCTGTTTTGTTGTCTAATCGACCAAATTCGACTCATGTTTTCAGATATTATGTATCATTATGATACAAGTTTTATAAGTTTTCTTCTGTCTAAACATGTATATAGTAATACATTTATAATTATATATAATTTAGACTATCCAATATAGTTATTACAATGATGACATTTTAACAGAAAGTGCCACGTTGGAAGAATAAAGCACTGTGATTGGCTACTTGAGCGATGTTCGAATACCTGTAAGGAATCTTTTTCGAATATAATGCTCTTGAATTGGCTATTATTTAACATCGGGTAAAAGGTTTGAAATATAGGTAAATCATATTTGTTTAAATCTGCCTAAGTAATTTCTTTTTGATACTTGAAAGACAGTTCAGAGATATACCGAAGTCTGTTCCATATCCTGCATTCGGAAATGACGAATTTCAGTTTAGTTGTTTTTTTCTTGTGAAGTGTGTCAAGGTTATTACTTTTTTTCTGTTTTTCCTCTTAAATATTGACTACTCCTGACGCTTTCACAGTCTAAAAAGATTGGTATTATCTATAGTTCCTTCTCGTGATTGCAAAAATATATACTTAATAAAGCTAATAAAGTGAAGACTGAAATAACATAGGGCTAATTGCTAACGCCACAGAAAAGGTTAGTTTTTTTCTTTCAAAATCAAATTTGTATGGATGTAAAAGTAAAAAAATACTTAGCTAATTTATAAACTGTATTTGCAGGTTTATTACTGAATTTCAGGGTCTCTCTCCCTCTCCTCTTCTCTCTCTCTCTCTCTCTCTCTCTCTCTCTTCTCTCTCTCTCTCTCTCTCTCTCTCTCTCTCTCTCTCTCTCTCTCTCTTCTCTCTCTTTCTCTTTTCTCTTCTCTCTCTCTCTTTTCTTTCTTTTTTCTTTTCCTCTTTCTCTCTCTCTTCTCTTTCTCTTTCTCTTTCTCTTTTATCTCTCTCTCTTCTCTTCTCTCTTTCTCTCTCTCTCTCTCTCTCTCTCTCTCTCTCTTCTCTCTCTCTCCTTTCTCTCTCTCTCTTTCTCTACTCTCTTCCTCCCTCCCTCCCTTTTTCTCCCTTCCCTCTCCCTCTACCCCTCTCCCCCCACCTCTACTCTTTTTTTTTCGAACTTCCCCCCTCCCGCCCCCCCCCTCCCACCCCCCCCCCCCCACTTCCCCGCGCCCCCCCCCCCACCCCCAACCCCCCCCCCCCCCCCCCTTTTTTTTTTTTCCTTATCCTTCCCATATACTTCTTTTTTTCTGTCTACTTAATTTCTTACAGTCCCCCCACCCCCTCTCTCTCTCTCTCTCTCTCTCTCTCTCTCTCTCTCTCTCTTCTCCTCTCTCCCTCTCTCTTTCTCACAGTAAATCGCCCAGAATATTTCCCGTCTCTCCTTCTCCTCTCTCTCCTCTCTCTCTCTCTCTCTCTCTCTCTCTCTCTCTCTCTCTTCTCCCGTGCCCCTCCTCCCTCACATCCCCCTCAGCCAGACAGAACAGCCTTTCCCGCCCCAGAAAGAAAAATCGCTTCCGTCTCCAGGAAATCGCCGCCCCAGGAATTCGAAACCAGAATTCTGTCCACATTCGCTAGGGACATCGCCCAGAGCAAATCGCCTCACGCAGCACACAATCGTCCCCCCCCCCAGAGACCATCGCCCCCCCCCTTGCCCTCCCCTCCTTTCGTCTCGCCACGACCAGCCCCCAGCAACCAGAAAAGAAAGAAAGACGACAGAAATCGCCCTCCAGAAAATCGGCCCCAGATACAGAAAGCAGGGCGAATATCGTCCCCAGAGAAATCGCTCCCAGAAAGAAACTCGCCCACGAAATCGGTCCAGAATCGCCTCCAGCAAAACAATCCCGCCCCAGGAAATCTCCTCGCCCAAATAATCGTCCAGAAAACAACCAGAGAAATCTGCCAAAGAAAATCGCCCCCAAAAATCGCCCCAGAAAACCTCGCCTCTTTTCTTTACAACCGTGGGATGATCGATTGAGTGTCAGCTCAACTCTCTGCGGCGGCGACTTACGCTGCCACGAACCCTAAGGCTTCAATGAAATGAACATTGGTTAATCGATATTTTTCGGACCCTCTTTCGTTTCCAGCTCGGCCCGTGTTCTGTCGCCTTCTCAACATGTCCGTAGCGTGCACGCGCCCCAACCCACCGTACACATATCGCACCACACGCACCCCCATACACACACACACGCACACACACACAACACACAACACAACACCACACACACACACACCACACACAACACACACACACCACACACACACACACACCACGCACACTATAATAATACATACATGTAAGCTAAACACTATACTACTATATGCTGTCCCCCAGCCCTCGTGTGTGTGTGTGTCTGTCGCCTGCGTTATCTATATATACTACGTAATCAATATTATACCTACCACTTATACCTATATATATATACTATATATATATATAAGCTACCCTATATATAATACAGACTCACTCGCACTCATGCCCTACCTCTCATTACTTATAATTACCTCTTACTCTCTATACCCATACTTACCCTCTCTCACTCTCTCACCTCCCTCATATATTCATCTAACCTTCTTTTTATTAGAATACTATACACTATTCACTTAACCACTCACACACAGACTCACCTATTCTACCTCATATCTATTTACTCTCATACCTCCCTTAATCCCACTACTATATATACATATTATATCTACCAACCCCTACCCCTTCTCTCTTACTCTATACCTTCTACCTCTCTCTCTTCATCTATCTACTCTCTACTATTATATTTCAGTGATGTCTCTGTGTGTGTGGTCTCTGCTCATCGACTTTCATTTTTCCACCTCTCTCTCTCCTCTCTTTCTCTCTCTTCTCTATTCCTTTCATTCCTTTCGTCTTGGTAAGGTAACGTTTCCATCTCTTCCTTCCTCTCTCCTCTCTATTCATCTTTTTTAGTACGCTCGTCTGTCCGTCGCTCTTCTCTCTCTCCCGCTCCTCCCCTTGCTCTTCTCCTCCTCTCCCTCTAGAAAACACCACTAGATTTAACCCCAAATCTTCCCCTTCTCCCCCTCCCTTCTCGCATCCCCCCCCTTGATTTATCACTTAACTCCCTCCGTCACTTCATACTCACCTCACAATTCCATCTATTCTCCCCCCATCCGCGACCTCTCATCCTTACACCCCTACTCCTCACTTATAGCCATAAACCACTACAAATCCACACCCTGAGATCACTCCCCCACACTCTTGTATATCACTTTCTCTCTCATCCGCTCTCTCCTCTCTCTCTCTCTTATTACTAATGCACCTATTAATTTTAACAAACCACGCCAGACAACAACCTGCACACAGCCCCCACACTTGGCTCACGGTGCTGGCGAACCACTTAACATATTGTCTTC
>NW_020869733.1:494477-499477 GCF_003789085.1 Penaeus vannamei | reverse complement strand
TAGAATTCCTCGTTCTTGTCAGTCGTAAGGTTTTCTGTAATTATATCAAAACATTTCCGTGTCCTTCTCTTATGATTTAGGTGCACAAAAGTAAGTAATTCTATATTTCATACAATCCTGTCCTTGTCAGATTTGCGCCTCCTAGGCTGCTCCCACCGTTTTTAATCACCAGAGATTTACCACCCACGCCCCGTGAGTAACCAGGGGGCAAGTGCCAGTGGTGGTAGTGCAGCTGGTAGTTTAACCTAACCAGGGCGACGCTTTGTCTAGCATACCTTTCTCATCGATTGGTTCACTTCAGCCTCTTGCAAAAGATGGAAGTCGGTGGTTTGCAAAAGTGAGGCGAAGCATTTTCACTCTTGTAGAATCGTAGGTTGCTGGGTGAGTGTGGAGCAGACGTGTGAGCATCTTGTAGAGAATCTCCAAATATGGATGGCTCACAAAATGGCGGCGGTCGTGTCGTATGCCTTTCTTGAGATTTTTTTTTCTCTCTCGCTTTCGAATTTTAACGCATTCTTGGGAGCATCGTTTTTGTCAGCTTTATGGTTGATATGTTCATATTTTTTCCTAATTTTAGTTTGGGTCTCAAGTACTATACTGTTGTGTGATTCCCCATGTTTATCCTGATAGGTAATTTGAAGTGAAGTCACCACATAATTGAATAACTGTTAACACCTGTGTGTAACATAGGCCTACCTGAACACACGATATTAACCTAAAATCGCACACTGTAGCAATAGCTGAGTAATAGACGTACTCCGTCACCCCATTAATCTTAACAAAGGGAAGACGGTAGAACAGTTTCGGTTAAACGTAGAAATGGGTTCTATTTTAGTAGTACTAGTATTGGATGTATATACTACGTTCTGAGCTTTCTGCAGACCGATAAAGTGCGCTTCATAGGTACGAATAGAGTTTATACTTATCGTGATGCATTGCCATAAAACAATATTAATGAATATAAAATAAGCGAGGTAGGCCTAGTAATAAGAGTGATGATGCCAATAATGATAATAATGTTAATGATAATCATCATAATATCATACAAACAGTGCCATCTGGAGGTAGGGCGATCTAGTGCCAATGCGGGCACAAATCTAGCGCTTGATGATATCTTAGCTTAGAAACGAGAAATAAAAAAAATGAATCTCTGACACACCACAGAGACACGTCGTGCCATGACGCAGCGCAGACTATGTCAAGCCCTAAGCTGGAGTTGGCACTGTGGCACTGCGCGGGGATACCAAGCCTTCTGTCGCCCTCTGTAGAGACGAACGATACGATTTGTATTTTTTATTTATTTATTTATTGTTTATTATTATTGTTTTTGCATTTCGCTTATTAGTGCGAATTATTGTTTGATGGTAAGATATTTGTTTCAAGTATTTTAACATTATGAATTGATTAAAGCTTTATTCGAATATACTCTTATTATTAAACTCATCGTTATTGGTATTTTTTATTGTTAATATGGATTTTTTTTTCTGAGCAATGTCAATGATATAGAACAGGCATTGGCCATGCTTCACTTATAATTTTCATACCATGACTTCTATTACCATTATTTCCACTACCATCACCACTACTTCTACTTACCAATGCCTCTTATTATTACCACTTCCGCTACATCACCACATTACTCCCATTACTACCATTACCATTAACACCAATATCACCATCACCACCACAAATACTACACCCATCATCATCGCCATCATCACGCACCACCACCACCACACCCCTACACGCAAACACCCCACCACTTGCCGTTACCATTACCATGGTCACCACCACTGCCACTACCACCCACACCACTACCACAGCAATGTCACCATCACCACCTCCATCTCCACCACCACCACCACCACCACCCCCTCACCACCAACCACCACCCCTACCACCACCACCACCACCACACCACCACCTACCACCACCACCCCTACACACCACCGACCCCTACCACCACCACCACCCCCTACCACCACCACCACCCCTACCACCACCCCACCTACCACACCCACCCCCTACACCCACCACCCCTACCACCACCACCCACCGTACCACACCACACCCCTACCCGTACCACCACCACCACCCTACCCCTAACACCATCCACCACCACCACCCCTACACACCACCCACCCCTACCACCACCACCACCCCTACCACCACCTACCACCTCCACACCACCGACCACCCCTACCACATCGCCACCACCACCCCTACCACCATCGGCCACGACCACCCCTACCACCATCGGCCACCACCACCCTAACACCATGCAACCACCTCCTACCACCATCGCCACCACCCCCCTACCACCGACCGACCAACCCTACCACCACACCACCACCACCCCTACCACCACCACGCACCCTACCACATTCGCCACGCACGACCCCTACCTACCACACCAACCACCACCACCCCGTACCACCAACCACGCACCACCCTACCAACCACCACCACACCACCCCTAGCCACCACCAACCCTACCCACCACCACACCACCACCCCTACACACACCACCACCATCCTCACCCCTAACCACCACCACCACCCTACCACACCACCACCCCACCACCACCACCAACCCCTAAACCACCACCAACCACCCCTACCACCACCACCGACCACCACCCCTACACCACCACCCCTACAACACCACCCTAACCACCACCACACCCTGACCACCACCACCACCCCTACACCACCACCACCCCTACCACCACCACCACCACCCCTACCACCACCACCACCACCACCCCTACCACCACCACCACACACCACCACCACCCACCCACCTACCATCCACTACCACCACCACCACGAGCCCTACCACCCCTACCACCACACACCACTACCCCACCACCACCACCCACCAACACCACCCCCTTTACCACCACCACCACCCCTTACCACCGCCACCAACCACCCCCCTACCACACCACCACCACCCACCCCTACCACACCACCACCCTACCACCACACCACCCCTTACCCACCACCTCCTACACCACCCCTACCACACCACCACACCCCCACTACCACCACCACTACTACCACACCACCCTACCACCACCACCCCCACCACCCCACCACCTACCACCCCACCCACCACCTACCACCACCACCAACCAACCCCCCACCACCACCACCACCACCCACCACCACCCCTACCACCACCGCCACACCACCCCTTCCACCACCACCCAACCACCACCCCTACCACCACCACCACCACCACCCCTCCACCACCACCACCACCCCTACCACCACCACCACCACCACCCCTCCCCACCGACCACCCTACCACCTACCACCACCACCCTACCACCCGTACACCACCAACCCCTACCACCCCACCACCAACCCCTACCACCACCACCACCACTTCCACCACCACCCCACCACCACACCCCCTTCCACCACCACCACCACCACCCCTTCCACCACCACCCAACCACACCTACCACCACCACCACCCCTACCACCACCACCCACCCCACCCACCACTACCACCACCACCCACCACCACCCCACCACCACCACCACCCCACCCACCACCACCACCACCCTACCACCACCAACCACCACCACCACCAACCACCGCGCCTACCACCCACCACCACACCACCACCACCCACCCTACCACCACCACCACCACCTACCCTACCACCACCACCACCCACACCTACCACCACCACCAACCTTACCACACACACCCTTACCACCACCACCACCTGTACCACCACCCAACCACCCCTACCCACCACACCACCATCCCTACCACCACCACCACCACCACCCCTACACACCACCACCACCACCCCTAACCACCCCCCACCCACCCCACCCCCTACCACCACCACACCACCACCTACCACACCACCAACCACCACCCCTACCACCACCACCCTACCACCAACCACCCACCATACCACGACCACCACCACCACCCCTACCACCACAACCACCACCACCACACCCCTACCACCACCACCACCTACCACCACCACCCACCACCACCCCTACCACCCACCACACACGCCACCACCACCACCACCACCCCTACCACCACCACCACCACCCCTCCACCACCACCACCTCACCACCCCTACCACCACCCTACCACCACCACCCCTACACACCACACCCTACCACCACCCCTACCACCACCACCACCCCTACCACCACACCCACCACCACCCCTACACCACCACCACACCACCTCCTACCACCACCACTAACCACCTCTACCACCACCACCACCACCCTACCACCACCACCACCCCTACCACCACCACCACCACACTACCACCACCACACCTACCACCACCACACCACCACTCCTACCACCACCACCACCCCTACCACCATCACCACCACCACCCCTACCACCACCACCACCCCCACCAACCAATCAAATGCAAACACCACCACCACTCCTACCACCATCACCACCACCTCCTTACCACCACCACCACCACCTCTACCAACCACTACCACCCCCACCAACCCCACACCACCACACCCCTACCACCATCACCACCACCACCACCCCTACACCAACACCACCCCCACAACAACCACACCACCAACCACCACTACACACCACCACCACCATCAATGCAACCACCACCACCACCCCAATGCAACCACCACCACCACCTACCAACCATCACCACCCCCTCCTCTACTACCATCACCACCACCCCCTACCCACTACCACCACCACCTAACCACCCACCACCACCACCACCACCACCCTACCACCCACCACCCACAACCCCCTACCACCACCACCCACCACCCCTACCACCACCACCACCACCACACCACCCTACCTACACCACCACCACCACCACCCACCACCCCCACCAACACCCACCACACCCACACCACCACCACCACCCCAACCACCACCACCCCTACCACCATCACCACCACCACCCCTACCACCACCACCACCCACCACCCCACCACCACCTCCACACACC
>NW_020869733.1:444477-451977 GCF_003789085.1 Penaeus vannamei | reverse complement strand
CGATGGCAAGAGAGAGAGAATGAGTGTAGATAATTATGATGATGATAATAGTAATGATGATGATGATGATAAAGATAGTAATGCTAATAATAGTTATGATAAAGATAACGATGATAAAAGTGCTACAACTATACTACTATCATTACTAGTACTCGTAATGATAGTACTAGAAGTAATGAAACTAATGATAATCATCATCGTCATCATCATCGTAACAATAGAGATAATGGAGCTATAGATAAAATAGTTTCCAGCATACGTGGACGGGACGGAAGAAGCCGGGAGCCGTAAATAGTCGAGGAAGAGAACATCCGGGTCGGGTTTTCAAAAAGATATTTTCATGAGATTGCCGAGACAAGCACCTGTTGACATCAAAAGGGTCTTTGTTCATTGTGCTTTCCCATTTTCCCTTTTTTATAGCGGGGTATTAGTCTCAATGACTGTTATAATTATACTGTTGTTATTTATGTGTACCATCACCATCATCATTAGTGTTATGAGTATCATCATTATTGATATCATTGTTACGTTTATTCATAGAACTGGGTTTTTCATGATTTATGTGGAAAGGTAATTACATAATGAAATTATTATGATCTGGGTTGTTAGATGGTGTCTGGATCCGTTTTGTAAGAAGTTGAATGCTTTTAGTTGTAGAAAAGAGACAGACAGACAGGCATACAGACAGAGAGAGAGAGAGAGAGAGAGAGAGAGAGAGAGAGGAGAGAGAGAGAGAGAGAGAGAGAGGAGAGAGAGAGAGAGGAGGGGGGAGGGAGTTGGAAAATGGATAAGATAAGAACTGCCAAGCATGACCTGGGGCAAAATTTGAATTTATTAACAAAGGAATCTCTTGTCTTTTGACGGACAGACAGATGACCGACCGATCCGTCAGGAAATCGATTCATAACTGTCTGCTTTCTTTTCGTAATCCAGACTCACCTTTCACGTTTTCCTTCAATTCTGTTTTATTTATTAACTTTTCTTTTATTTCATTACTATTATTTACAAGATGTTTCGTCTTTATTGGAGGCAAATTTCGTTTATATTTACATTATGATTTATGACCTGACATAATGATGGATGAAAAGAGGTGAGATAAGGCTGAAGGTGGAGGAAGAGATAGACTGGATTGAGAGAAATAAGAAGACACGGAGAAAAGAGAAAAACATGTGTTGGAGACCGAGTGAGAAGAGGAAGAAATTAGACGAAGAATGGAAATGAAAATAAAAAGAAATATAATGCGAGGCCGAAGGAGAGGCATAAAAGAGAAGATAAAGACTGGAATAAAAGATAAAGAGAAAGAAAGAATAGGGTTTTAGGCATCGCCATACTTCGACAAGACTTTCGCATGGGAATTATTATTTTTTTCAAATATATGCGTGATTTCGGTGAAGCTGATCGCGGTCCTACGCTGTGTCTTTGGAGTATAACGCATACTCGATATAATCTGCTTCGAATGGCTTTCATATCAGGAGATTAAGCCTGTCGGGTGTCGATTAGGAAATGTATTAGGGAGAATAAGATAGATATTTTCTCCATTTCTCTTTCTCTGTTTGTCTCTTTCGCACAGTTTGCCTGTATCCTTTTTTTCATCTGATACTGTGTTTGTAAGATTGGGTGTCTCTTTTTTCGTATATCTCTGTCTGTTTACTTGTCTGTTTGTCTGTTCTTTCTTTGTTTCTATTCATTTGTCTATTTCTCTGTGTAACATTGTCGGTCTCTCTCTCTCTCTCTCTCTCTCTCTCTCTCTCTCTCTCTCTCTCTCTCTCTCTCTCTCCTTCTCTCTCTCTCCTCTCTCTCTCTCTCTCTCTCTCTCTCTCTCTCCTCCTCCCTCCCTCCCTCTCTCTCTCTCTCTCTCTCTCTCTCTCTCCCCCTCTCCTCATCCTCTCTTTCTCTTCTCTCTCTCTCTCTCTCTCTCTCTTCTCCCCTCCTCCCTCCCTCCCTCCCTCCCCTCCTCCCCTCCTCCCTCCTCCCCTCCTCTCCTCTTTCTCTTCTCTCTTTCTCTCTCCCTCTCCCCCTTCCCTCTCTCTATTCCCCCCCTCTCTCTCTCTCTTTCTCCCTCTCCTCTCCCCCTCTCTTCTCTCTCCCTCTCCCTCCTTCCTTCCCTCCTACTCTATCCCCCTCTTCTCTCTCTCTCTCTCCCTTCCCTCACTCACTCCTCCTTTTCAACCCCCCTCTCTATATCTATCTATCTCCCTCTCTCTCTCTCTCCTCCCTCTCTCTCTATCTATCTCTCTCTCTCTCTCTCTCTCTCTCTCTCTCTCTCTCTCTCTCTCTCTCTCCTCTCTCTCTCTCTCTCTCTCTCTCTCTCTCTCTCTCTCTCTCTCTCTCTCTCTTCTCTCTCTCTTCTCTCTCTCCTTCTCTCTCTCTCTCTCTCTCTCTCTCTCTCCTTCTCTCTCTCTCTCTCGCTTCTCTCTCTCCCCCCCCCTCTCTCTCTCCTCTCTCTCTCTCCCTCCCTCTCTCTCTCTCCCCCTTCTCTCTCTCTCTCCCCCCTTCTCTCTCTCTCCCCCCCCTCTCTCTCTCTCTCCCTCCCTCTCTCTCTCCCTCCCTCATCTCTCTTTCCCCTCTATCTCTCTTTCCCTCCATCTTCTTTCCCTCTCTCTCTCTTTCCCTCCCTCTCCTTCTCCCTCCCTCCCTCCTCCCTCCCTCTCTCTCTCTCTCTCTCTCTCTCTCTCTCTCTCTCTCTCTCTCTCTCTCTCCTCTCTCCTCTCCTCTCCTCTCTCTCTCTCTTTCTCAACCGCGGTCGAGACAGCATGGAAACGTGAGTTCCTTCAGCCGGTGGCAGGGAGGTCGTTCACGGGGTCGCTGGATGTCGATGGCGGGGAGAGGGAGGGGAAAGGAAGAGAGGGGGGGGGTGGAGAGAGAAAGTCAGAGTAGAGGGGAGGGGGAAGGAGAGAGGGAGTGGAGGAGGGAATGAGGGAGAGGGAAGGTGAGAGTGGAGGGGAGGGGGAAGGAGAGGAAATGAGAGAGAGAGAGAGGGAAAGACAGAGGAAGAGGGAAGGAGAGAGGGAGAGGGAAAAGGAGGAGGAGACCCAGACAGGAACGGCGCCGCAGACATGGAAACAGAGAAAGAAAAAGAGAAAGAGTATCGCACATACTGTAACCTTTGAAGAGCCAAGAGCCTTTCTTTTCACTCTGAAGGGTAATGAAAGTGTTCCTCGGTTGCTATGAGACATTTTGCTTCAGCTTTTATTTAAATGACGAGTGCATTTATCTTGTGCTTTCATTCAAACCCCCGGATGTTTTTTATGCTGCATGATCACTTTGCGTCTTCTGGATTTCATCTATTGCCTCTCGTCATATTTAATTTTTTACTTATTCATTAGGTGTAGTATGAAGGCAGAGTCAAACTACTTAATATATCAAGTGAATGTATATAGATATATGAATGTATATGTATATATACATATGTGTGTATGTATATATGTTTGTGTGTGTGTGTGTGTGTGTGTTTATGTGTATATTTTATATATGTATATATGTATATATATATATATATATATATATATATATATATATATATATATATATATGTATGTGTGTGTGTGTGTGTGTGTGTGTGGTGTGTGTGTGTGTGTGTGTATGTATATATATATTATATATATATATATATATTATATATTATATATATATATATATGTGTGTGTGTGTGTGGTGTGTGTGTGCATGTGTGTGTGTGTGTGTGTGTGTGTGTAATATATATATATATTATATATATATATATAATATATATATATATATATATATATATATATATATGTGTGTGTGTGTGTGTGTGTGTGTGTGTGTGTGTATATATATATGTGTGTGTGTGTGTGTGTGTGTGTGTGTCTGTCTGTGTGTCTGTGTCTGTGTTGTGTGTGTGTGCACACATATACGTGTCTGTATGTGTAAGTGTGTGAGTGTGTGTGTGTGTATGTATGTTTGTGTGTGTGTCTTTGTGTTATATAGATATACACACTCCAATAAGTATATGTACGTATTATATGTGTGTGTGTCTGTGTGGTCTGTATATATTTTATATTTGTTTATGTATAATATATGTATATGTATATATATATATATATATATATATATATATATATATATATATATATATATTATATATACATACATACATACATACATACCACACACACACACCACACACCACACACACACACACCATATATTATTATATATATATATATATATATATATATATATATATATTTATTTATTTATTGATTTAGTTTTTGTGTGTTTTTATGTGTGCGCTCATTTGTATGTATGTATGAATGTTTATATATGTATATACATAAAAAAAAGAAAGAAAGAAAAGATAAGAAAAGAAGAAGAAAAAAAAAATATATATATACACACACACACACATGTTTATGTGCTTATGCAAGTTTGTATGTATAATTAAGTGTTTTTATGTATGTATGTATGTATGTTTGTATACATATACATATATATATGTGTGTGTGTGTGTGCATGTAAGCCTAAATATGAATATATGTGTACGTTTATATGCATAAATACACACAAACACAGTTATTTTTATGTATGTTCGTAAAAACTACCTGGAAATTTTCCCAGTACATGATTTTGTATGTATGCATTTTTTGTCTTTTAATTATTAGAAGTGGATGACCTTGATTATAGCTTATATTCTCGCCGTCATTAGAAATCTTAAGGCCTGAGCTTAGCATCTTGAACCGCGCTTTGTGTAAGAAAGGAAAATAGAAAAAAATCAAAGATAAGGATAATAATGATGATAATAAAAATGATAATAATGATTATAATGAGGAATGTGATAAGGATAGTAGTAGTAAGAGCGGTAGTAGTGATAATGATAATTGCGGTGCTAATAGTGGTAGTAATAATAGTAGTAATAAGAGAAAGTAGTAGTAGTAGTAGCAGAAAGTTGTGGTGGTATTATTATTATTATTATGATTAATATGATCATTATTATTATTATTATTATTAGCAATAGCTACTGCTACTATTATTTCAGATGATAATGAATAGATTATTATTATTGATACTATTATTGATGGTAGGAATGATAATAATAATGGGAATAGCAATAATGATAAAGATAATGATCATAATTGTTATTATAATAATAATAATGATAGTTATATTGATAACAATAACTGTAAGAATGATGATGACGATAAAGATGATGACAATATTGATATTAATGGGGAGTATGATAGCTGTTACGGTAATACGAAAAGATGATAATGTTGATAAAAAAATATTGTTATGCTAGCAATTATGATAAGAAAAAAATATGATGATAATACCAATAATAATAATAACAATGGTGATGATAATAATAATGGCGATAATAATGATAATAACAATCATTATGATATCAATATAATAATAAAAAATAATAAATGTTATAATAATAAGAAGAATGGTAATGGAAATGACAGTGGTAGTATTAATAACATTAGTAGTTGTAGTAGTAATGATGATAATAAAACAAGAATAAAAATGCTGATGATAAAAATGATAATGATAATAATGATACATTTGATAAAGATGATAATGATAATGACAATGATGAAAAAAATGAAAAGTAATAACAATGGTAGTCGTAGTTGCATTTGCGTTACTGATGTAATTGTAGTAGTAGTAAAAGTAGTAGTAATAAATGTTATTATAGAGTCGTAGTGTTACCATTAATTTTATAAAAATTAGAAGTAGTAACAGTAATGTGGTTTTAGTTATTATTGTAGAGGGTCGTAGTGTCAGTACATTATCATCGGTGTTATTATCATTATTGGTATTGATATTGTTATCATTATTATTATTAATATTTGTGGTTGCTATTGTTCATATTGTAGTAGTAGTTGTTGTTGTAGTAGTAGTAGTAGTAGCTGTTGTTGTTACTGTTGTTGCTTCTGCTACTACTACTGCTACTACTACCACCACAACGACTACTACTACTACTGCTATTGCTACTACTACTACTACTACAACTACTATTACTATTACTACTACTACTACTACTACTACTATTACTATTACTACTACTACTACTACTACTACTACTTCTACTACTTCTTCTACTACTATTACTACAACTATTACTACTACTAACCACCGCCTCTACGACTACCACTGCTACACTACTACTACCACTAGTATTACTACAACCACTACTACTACTACTCCTATTATTACTTCTACTACTTCTACTACAACTATTATTACTGTTGCTACTACTGCTACTACCAATGATAATGATAATGATGATGGTAATGAGAATAATAATGATAAAGATAAAGATAGTAATTATGCAAAAGATAGATGAATAAACAGGTGAATCAATCACAAGCATCCAGTTAGTGGAGGCAGCGTTGTCCCTGAAGGCGAGGCGTGCAGCGGCGTCGGCCCCGCACCGGTCCCTGGTGTCTCCTCCATTTTGTTGACCGCGCCCCCTCCCTCCCTCCCTCCCTCTCCCCTCCCCTCCCACCTCCATAGCATCCCCGTGGTTGCTGCGTGATATAGCCACTGCTATGATGCCCGTATGTGGATGGGGGGGAGGGGGCCGTGTCCGCGTTGGCTGTGCTGGGGCTGTGTTTGCGGCGGCAGGGGGGCACGGGCGGTATGGCGTGGGGGCTCTGCTATGGTTTGCCAGGTGGATGGGATGGGATGCTGGTCGTGTGGTTCGCTGCTATGATGGGTTGTCTGTAGCATGGTCTTCTTCGGGATTCCTTGGGTGCCAGGGTGCATTTAGCAGCGGCGTCTGTAATCTAAATGTCTTATTGTTTTCCATACGTTATGCTTTGGTATTGTAGTGGACGTAGTGGGATAAAGTCCAAGTGCATAACAATGTTGCGGAATGCTAATTTAGCAGTATTATACATGAATTTGTTCCCTTTCGTCGTAGGAAATACTGGCACTTGATCAGTGCCAATTGTTTTACTCTGGGTGTCAGTCTGAATAAAATGTTGACCTGTGACCTCAGTCGAGCTTGTCAGCGGCATCGGGTCATGCTTTGCCAGGTCACGAGAACAATGACACCGTGTCATTCAGCTTTCAAGAAGGCTTGTTGTGTCTTGCGTTGAGGCATTGTCAATGTTGCCCTTGATAACATCTTAGAAATTTTTCACAGCAAGATGATGATAGTATATATGAACATTATTTATTAATGTGTATTTTTTGCTGTGCTTGTAAGTTGATAGCGATTTGGTTGAAAAACATCATTACTGTTGTTATACCATGAACCTAATGCATAAGATCATCACTTTATTTATACACACTGCACCTTCAGGAGTGACTACATTACCCATTTGTGAAGCTGGTGAAGTAAACAGTTTTTTTCCTTGCATGATTTATTGCTTGATGCCTCAGCAGATGCCAGCCAAGTCTAGGCAAAATGCTTTCGTGCCTACAGGGTTGGGGGTCATTTTGTATTGGATGTATGAAATGAAAGAGAAGTTTTATATGATGTTGGTAATTGGGTTAATGATTTGTGTGTGTGTGTCTGTCTTTTGT
>NW_020869733.1:424184-429184 GCF_003789085.1 Penaeus vannamei | reverse complement strand
TATTATTATCATAATTATCATCATTGTCTTTGTTATTATCATGATTATTATGTCTGCCATTATTATCATTATTAATGCTATTGTTACCACAATTATTGTTGCTGTTATTTTGATATTATTCATATTTCAATTATTTTCATTATTAGTATCATGAAAATTATTATAGTTATTATTATGATTATCATTATCATCATTATTATCATTATCATCATTGGCATTACCATTATCATCATTGAGATTATCATTATTATTATCATTATCATCAATGTCATTATCATTATCAATATCATCATTATTACTTTCATTATTATTATTTTCATTGTTTTATTATAATTATTATAATCGTTACTATTACCATTATGATTATTACGTTGTCACTATTATTATTATCTTTTGTTATCATTATCATTAATAGTAGCATTATTATTATCATTTCATTATTATCATTATTACTATTATTATTATTATCATCACTATTATCCTTATTACTATTATTATTTTCATTATCATTATCATTATTATTGTTATATCTATCGCCACATTTTCTCTCTTCTTATTATTTTCATTATTATCATAATTATCATTTTTGTCATTATTATGGTTATCATTATTGTTATAACTATTATTATCATTATTGTTGTCATTATCATTATTATTGTTTATTATTGCTATTGTTTTGATCAGCAGTATTTTTTTATTACTGTTACCATCATTGATATTATTATTACCATTATTTTTATTATCACATTATTAATCATCCTCAATATTATCATTATTATTTTTTACACCATGATGGGAATTTCGCACAGCATCCGAGTCCCAGCCGAACCCTGCGATGCCGAGCACTCTCCTCGGGGCGAAGGCTGTGCCTCGTGACGCGGCCTCCTGCCAGCGCGGGACGACCACAGGAAAGTCGTTTACATGTTTTCCAGCTGTTCGGAAACTGTTCTCGGCGCCCCTGCCACTATCGGCACTACAGCAGCTTTAACATCCCATAGATTTTTCAAACTATACGCAGGTCTTGGTATTTCGTGATCTTTTCTTGCTCTTTGGTGGTGCCCTTTGATCTTCTGGGACCGCAAGGCCAATATTATTATTATCATTAACATGATTATCATTATTATTATTATCATTATCATCATTGTTATTATTATTATAACCATTATCGTTATTTATTATTATTGTTATTATTATTATTATTATCATTATTATTATTATCATTATCATTATTATTATTATCATTTCTCATTATTATTAATATTATCATTATTATTATTATCATCATCATTATGATCATTATCATTATTGATATTATTATTATTATTATTATTATTATTATCATTATTGTTATTATTCTTATTGTTATTATTCTTATTGTTATTATTATTATTATCATTATTATTTTCACTGTCATTACCATTATTACCGTTACCAGTGCCAATGCCACAGCTGCAGCACTCTAAGGATAGCAGCACCGCAGTTCGCGCTGCTGTTCCGGCGACCCCGGCCAGCGGATCACGGCCTCCGCCCTGAACCCCCAAGTACTTCCTTTCAATTTTTAATAAGTCATGTAAATTCGGTGGAGGGAGCGGGGAGCGGGAGGAGCAAGCGTTCCCCTAAGCGACACTTAGTCCTCCCTGTTACAGAAAGGAATTCTCACTACATTAATGCTCTCCTACTTACGCACACACGAAAAAATTGGTATGCGAGTAGTGAATAATTCGTAAGCCGAATCCAGGGGAGCCTTGCGTGTCAGGATAGGAAGGGGGGGGGGAGCGAGGCATGGATAGGGAAGGTCATACCTGGAAGGGGTGACGTGTGGGGTGTATCATGGCCCGTAGTTTGGATCATGTATATGTCATGCATGGCGGAGAGCGCTTGCTTGCGCTTGAGATTCAGTATTGACGCCTGCGTCCAAACATAAGGCAAGCACAGCGCGTCAGTGCATCGGAGGTCAGCGCATGTTCGAGCGTGATCAAATGTCGCTTTGTGACACGGTTCGGTAGCATGATTTGAACAGAGGAATATTAAAGTACTTTTTGTATATGATATGGCAACGACGCGGTGGCATGGCACTCCACGTCTGTTTTTATTCAGCTAGGGAGTGGCGTTCCAGCCGCTTGCAGTTCTTGCACCAAGAGCGTTGTAGGTCCGGGAGGGGGTCGTCTTTTGTTTACTCCTCGCCTCTCGATGCAGAGGATGCCACGGCGCGAGCACTCGTGGCCGCAGGCTTGCAATATGGCTGCGGATTTGAACGAGTGGGTTGCACTTCCACGGGGCCGGAAATGATTCTTTGTGATATAGCTGCGGACACGGCCGTGCGGGAGAGTCTGTTAGTGTGTCTTTGTTTTTGTTCGTATATTGTTTGTGGAGCTCGCGTATTGTATGGATGTTTTAGCTCTATAGGACACTTTTCTCTCCCTTTCCAACATGCACACACTCATACGCAAAGCATGATGATGATAATGAATAAATAGATGATTAAGAATGATAAAACAAAGCATAAGCATATCCCTCTCTTTGGCGTATCAGATCATCAGACAAATGTTTCTGGAAACATGGTCTAGATTCGGTCTTTTATGGAAACTGGATGGCACCTCATCGAACGAAATTACTCTTCTAGATTCGTTGAACATCAAACATCCAAGCGAAAATGTTGATAAAACTACAATGGCCCCTCATCCATATCAAGAAATATTTTAGTTTTATATGAAACCTACTTTTTACATCAAAACGGAAAAAAGTAAAGTTTTGACAAAAAGTTTATACGAAGTGATATCTGAACTACGTTTGTCGCGCTTCCTTACCAAGGTGGTCACTGAGGGGAGGCGCCGGCGAGCGACCGACCGCGCGGCCGCTCCGGACTCGCTGGCTGGCGGGCGTCCTTCGCGGCAAAGGCTGTACAAGTATATAGACCTTGCTTTGGGTCCCTGGGAATCGAGGGCGCTGATTGACGCGATGCCCTTTCTCTGTTGCTTTGTGCCCGGGAAGACGCATAAGACAAAGGTGCGGAGGAAGGTGGAGTTGTAGGGACGGGAATGCAATCACATTCATAACCTTGTCGCAATGAACATTGCTCATACATTCATAGAAATATAGTTACCGCTTAATATAAGAGTGATGGATATATAGAGAGGTAGTGCTTGGTTTACAACTAAACATAGACATTGACACTTTATCAATGTCTGCCAAAGTGCTCTCCCCTCTCCCGCCCTCCTCCCCTCCTGTGCTTGTGGGCGTGAGGGAGTGCATTGGCCGGGATGTATAGCGTGGGCAGCGTGGCACTCCTTGGCGATGTGGGCGGAGCAATATGATGCACAACGCGATAAACACGTGATCTGTTCGCCTGCGTTCTCACAACCCCGAAGAAAATGGAAGAGAACACTGCAGTTCTTTCTGGGCGTGGAATGATATATTAATGCTTAGAAAATAATACTTTTACTATTTTCTTTTCTTCACCCATCTGTTCATCTTTCTGTCTTTCTATCCCTCTTCTTCCTTCCTTCTTTTCCCTTCATCCTTACTATCATTGCTATTCCTAGATAAGATTGGTCCTTTTTTTCGCGGCCGCTGCCACGTTCCCCGCGCGTGCATTTGGCGAGACATTGATTTTGCTACTTATCTCATCTGCAACACCCTGCTTGATTACGTGTCCAGCCGGCTGATGATCAGGCGCCCCAGGCTTGTGGGCGTACCAGGTGCAGGAGGTAGACATGCATGGGTGTTGACGGTGGTGCTGGCGTGCTTGTCATTTCGTTTGGGCGGTGGTTGTGTCGCGTGGGCGGTGTGTAGCGCGAAGAAACGGCAGCGTCTGCGGCGTGTCGCTGCAGTGGCCTCGGGTATTGGGAAGCTCTTCTGGGATTGTCATGTAACCCGATTTATACTGCGGGAGGTACTGTCCGCGTTGAATGACAAAAGGAAGAGAGAGGGAGGGAGAAAAGATAGAAAGGAGGTAGAGAAGGGATAGAGAGAGAGAGATTTATTCGGATAAACAGGGAAAGGGAATGATACGATGAAGAGGGAGCAATGAAGAGGAACCTATAACAACCCCGAGCCACAGACCGGAAGTTAAGAAGAACAAAAACATTAGAAATAATAATAGTAACAATCTAGAGATAATAGATATGGAGAACCTACGAAAATTAGCCCCATGAGTCAGTTAGTGGAACAATGACACCTTCCGTGGTGAGAGTATGCTGAACCCATGTCGTGAAGGGTAAGGAAGGGGAGAAAGAAAGGGAAGGAGAGAGGGAGAGGGGGGGGGGGAAAGAAAGGGGAGGGAGAGGGGAGAGAAAGAAAGGGAGGGAGAAGGGAGACGGGAGGGGGGGGGAGAAAAGGAGGGAGAGAGGGAGAGGGGAGGGGAGAAAGAAAGGGAGGGAGAAAGGGGAGGGGGGAAGAAAGGGAGGAGAGAGGGAGAGGGGAGAAAGAAAAGGGAGGGGAGAGGGAGAGGAGAGGGGAGAAAGAAAGGGAGGAGAGAGGGAGAGGGGAGGGGAGAAAGAAAGGGAAGGAGAGAGGGAGAGGGGAGGGGGAGAGGAAATGGAGGCAGAGGAGGGGGATCCCACCGGGTCAATAATCCAGTCTGGCCAGACTGACGCCATTCGAGGCATTGGGAAGTCGTGTCTGTGTGTCTGTGGCTTTGTGTGTGTGAGTGAGGGAGAGGCACTGCATGTGCGTCCGTGTGTTTGTGTGGTTTTGGGTACAGTCATGGCGCCATTTATATGCCGTTGCCTCGGTTATTCATATGCCGGCTTCCTTGTTCAGCCTCCGTCCAATGGCTTTGTGTCAATACTGGTATAACTGTCAGTTTTTCATGAATTGCTTTAGTCTATTTCTTAGACCTTCTGCTTTGGATATGACGCTGTGCCTGACCATGGCCATCGCTACCGATGGAGTCGCCCCAATGACCCTTTTAGTGTCCTGAACAAGACTGTATGTTACGTCACCGCTTACAAAATAGGGAATCGGTGTCATTTCTAAGAGAAGTTGGTGCCAAAAGATGA